>JARQOC010000003.1:310084586-310354981 GCA_033576535.1 Allobates femoralis
GGTGTAAAAGAGCTGCGTTAGGCTCAACCCACGGTCCACTATCCAGTTCCAGGCCGACCCAGGGTCTGAGGAAAGGAGAAGGCGCACAGAGGAACACACCTGGGAGACTGAGCTCCCTGAAACTCGCCCCAGAGAAGCGCAAAGATCGGATACCGGATCCGGGATTGTGTCTGACACAAACAGCACAGTGAACACCGGATTAGTGAAGGTCCCACATCTTCAATGTACCACAGCGAAGCAACACAGCGGGGTTAGGAACACGAAATAAGACTCAAGTTGACTAGCAAGTTGGTACCAGTGAGGGGAGAAAGGGCCAGCAGCTTAGCTAAAGTGGCAGCAGGGCCACACACACAGTGCAGAAACAGGGAGCCAAAGGATCTGGTCAGGATGGGAGCAACCCGGCCCCTGCACAGACTCTGTGGACAGTACTCAGCTGATGTACCATCTTCAGTAAAAGACTTGGAAAACTACAAAACCGTGAGTCTTTGTAATCCTTGCAAACCCTGTTCTCCCTCACAAACTGTTTTCATCACTACTGCCCCGGGGACCAGGCTCTGCCCATGGAGAGCCGTCACACCACAGGCTGCTATCCATCATCCCTGGGGGTTCTGCAGCAGCGGTGGTCTCTCTGACCACATACCATGGGTGACATCATGACTCTCTCCCCTGTAAATACCCCCCTTTACTTGTGGGCTTGGGACACGGTCCGGACCAAGACCGCCGTGATAACCCCCGTGATACCCCGGTCCGGTACCGAGTACCCCGTCCCAGTGGGCACCACACGTGTTTATACCAATTATGTATATGTTTCTCGGTTTATTTTTGTTTTAACAAAAAAGCTGTGTTATCTGTGGCAATGCAGTTTTTCGTTATTTTTGGGTGCTTTATTTTTTCTTTTATAGGGGGCAATCCTGCCATAGGGGATCTTTTAACACCTGTTTTTAACCACTTTGATACCGCTGTTGCGATTGACAGTGGTATTTAATCCCTTCCCAACCCTTGATGTAGGAGGATGTCATGGGTCGGGTCCAGGTGTTTGAGGTGAGCTCTGGCGCGGTGCTCACATGAAAAACCTGACATCTCGGCTGATCTCATCAGCTGAGATGTGGGCTTCCAGCACCGATTGGATCTGGGATCCGATCGGTGCTGTTAACTCCTTGGATCCCTCTGTCAATCATTGATAGCGGGATCCAAAACCGCTGCATCGGTGAACACACTGTTCATCGCCTGCATCGGAGATCCCGGAATCTTATTGCGAGATCTCCGGTGCTCACGTGACATCCCTGGGTCCTGGCTTGACCCCAGAAGCTGTCACAGATCACTTCCTGTGAGTGGTTAGCAAGCGCTGCCAACGACTCACAGTGCAAATTTGTGACAGGTCCCAATGTGCTGCAGCTCATCGGGACCTGTCACAAGCGATCAGACTGTGCAGCAGTCTGGCGCCTATGGGGCTGTGTAAAACAAAGAATCAATTGTAGAATAAAGTTTTTAAGAATATGAGAAGAAAAAAACTTAAAAGTTCAAATCACCCCCCTTTCCACCATTCAAAATAAAACTATTAAAAAATAAATAAATAAATACACATATTTGGTACTGTCGCATTCAGAAATACCCGATTTATCAATATATAGAATCAATTAATGAAAGCCATAAAGTGCGTAACGGAGAGAAAGGTCCAAATGCCAAAATTATGCTTTTTTGGTTACTGCAACATTGCTATAAAATGCAATATCGGGTGATCAAAATATCACATCCACCCAAAATTATATAATTAGAAATGTCAGCTCAAGACGCAAAAAATAAGCCGTTACACAGCCCCAGATCCCGAAAAAATGAGGACGCTACGGGTCACAGAACATGGCGCAAAAAGTGTGATTCTTTTTTTTTCAAACTTCTGATTTTTTTTACCACTTAGATACCAGTAAAGGTATACATATTTGGTATCTACAAACTTTTACCGACCCGAGGCATCACACGTCATGTCAGTTTTACCATATAGTGCTCATGGCGAATAAAGAACCCAAAAAACAAACGAGTAATTGCAATTTGCAATTTAACCACATTTGGAATTTGGTAAAATAAATGATTGCATCTAAAAGTAAAACTCATCCCACAAATAACAAGCCCTCATATGTCTATATTGACAGAAAATTAAAAAAGTTATGGCACTTGGAAGCAGGGGAGCAAAAAACAAAAAACGAAAAAGAAAAATCGCTGGCTGGTGAAGGGGTTAAGTGGTTATTGGACCACAATAGTTATATGATCATCTGTCACGTGTGGGAATTTTGATGGTGGGGGCCGTTTTTCATTTATCCCTCAGCTTTGTTAAAAAGCATTGCTGAATAATAAGGTCTCTGATCAACCCCCATTAACCCCTAGCCTGTTTTGACCATAATGACAAGGCAATTTTTTGCTATTCTGACCAGGGTCACTTTATGAGGTACCGTATATACTCGTGTATAAGCCGACCCGTGTATAAGCCGACCCCCCTACTTTTGCCCCCAAAACCTGGGAAAACCTATTGATTCGTGTATAAGCCGAGGGTGGACCCCAGCACAGGTATACAGGCCTCCAAAGTCGTAGTATACAGCAGCCTTCCCAGTGGTAGTATACAGCAGCCTCCCCAGTGGTGTATACAGGCCCCAGCGGTGTATACAGCAGCCTCCCCAGTGGTGTATACAGCAGCCTCCCCAGTAGTGTATACAGGCCCCAGTGGTGTATACATCAGCCTCCCCAGTGGTGTATACAGGTCCCAGCAGTGTATACATCAGCCTCCCCAGTGGTTTATACAGGCCCCAGCGATGTATACAGCAGCCTCCCCAGTGGTGTATACAGGCCCCAGCAGTGTATACAGCAGCCTCCCCAGTGGTGTATACAGCAGCCTCCCCAGAGGTGTATACAGCAGCCCCAGTGGTGGTATATACAGGCAGCCCCAGAGGTGTATACAGGCAGCCCCAGTGGTGGTATATACAGGCAGCCCCAGAGGTGTATACAGGCAGCCCCAGAGGTGTATACAGGCAGCCCTAGTGGTGGTATATACAGGCAGTCCCAGTGGTGGTATATACAGGCAGCCCCAGTGGTGGTATATACAGGCAGCCACAGTGGTGGTAAATACAGGCAGCCCCAGTGGTGGTATATACAGGCAGCCCCAAAGGTGTATACAGGCAGCCCCAGTGGTGGTATATACAGGCAGCCCCAGAGGTGTATACAAGCAGCCCCAGAGGTGTATACAGGCAGCCCCAGAGGTGTATACAGGCAGCCCCAGAGGTGGTGTATACAGGCAGCCCCAGTGGTGGTGTATACAGGCAGCCCCAGTGGTGTATACAGGCAGCCCCAGTGGTGGTATATACAGGCAGCCCCAGAGGTGGTGTATACAGGCAGCTCCAGTGGTGTATACAGGCAGCCCCAGTGGTGGTATATACTGGCAGCCCCAGAGGTGGTGTATACAGGCAGCCCCAGAGGTGGTGTATACAGGCAGCCCCAGAGGTGTATACAGGCAGCCCCAAATTCTGGCACTTGCCCCCCTGCTTGTAAGGACCCCCCCCGGGTGCTTATCTTACCATCCCTGGTATTTTAAATCGCGCGCGCAGGTCCCTCCGTGCTCCCGTCCTCCCGTCGTCAGCTGCGTCGTCCCCGGCCGTCACGTAGCGATGACATCATGCGACCGGCCGGTCACATGACCCCGGATGCTACGGAGGACGGGAGCACGGAGGGACATGCGCTCGCGATTTAAAATACTAGGGTTGGTAAGATAAGCACCCGGGGGGGTCCTTACAAGCAGGGGGGCAAGTGCCAGCATTTGGGGGATATATATATAGATATGCACTGCTTCCCCCTGCCGCTGATTGACAGGGGGAAGCAGTGCATATATAATGAGCGGCCCCACGTGATGGGGCGCTCATACAGCAGCCTCCCCCCGCCTCCTCCAGCCCGTGTATAAGCCGAGGGGGAGACTTTTCAGCCCAATTTTTGGGCTGAAAAACTCGGCTTATACACGAGTATATACGGTAATAATGACTCTGGAACGCTTCAACAGATCCCAGTTTTTCTGAGAATGTTTTTTGTAATATATTGGACTTTATGGTAGTAGTGAATTTAGGATGATAATTTTTGCTTTTATTTGTGTAAAAAAAAAACAGAAATTTGGTGAAAATGTCACAATTTTGAAACTTTCTATTTTGATACTGTTAAACCAGAGAGTAATGTCACACAATATAGTTAATAAATAACATTTCCCACATGTCTACTTTACATCAGCACCATTTTGCAAACAAAATTTTTAGTTAGGAAATTAGAAGGGCTCAAAGTTTATTAGCAATTTGTTATTTTTCCAACAAAATTTACAAAGCCATTTTTTTAGTGACCACATCACATTTTAAGTGACTTTGAGGGGCGTACATGACAGAATACACCCAACAGTGACACCATTCCAAAAACTACACCCCTCAAGCTACTCAAAACTACATTAAATAAGTTTATTAACCCTTCAGGTGCTTCACAGGAACTAAAGCAAAGTGGAAGGAAAAAATGAAAATTTTACTTCTTTCAACAACAATGTTACTTTAGCCTCAAATATTGCATTTTCACAAGGGTAGCAGCATAAAATGGCCCCTAAAATGTGTTGTACAAATTCTTCCAAATCCCCTGATAACCCATACATGTTTAGTAACCATTGTTTGGGTACACGGCAGGGCTTAGAAGGGAGGGAGCGTTATTTGACTTTTTGAATGTAAAATTATCTGTAATCGTTAGCTGGCATCACATAGTGTTTGGAGAGCCCCTGATGTGCCTAAACAGTGGAAACCCCCATAAGTGACCACATTTTGGAGAATAGACCCCCCCTAGGAATTTATCTAGATGTGTGGTGAGCAATTTAAAACCTCATACATTGAGCCATAAAAATGAAAAAGTACTTTTTTTTCACAAAAATGTTCTTTTAGCCTGACTTTTTTCTTTTTCACAGGGGCAACAGAATAAAATGGACCCCAAAATTTGTTGGCCAATTTATCCTGTATATGCCGATACAGATTCCCTGTGGTGGAGTGGTGACATCACTCACTTAGTCACCAGGGCTCCCCGCAGCAGTGAACTCACATGACCCCGCTGCCTGTGGGGCACCTGAGTTCACTGCCGCGGGTGATGTCACTCACTGAGTCACTGAGCCCCCGCGGTCAGTGTGATTGCAGACTCTGCAGGTAGAGGATGCTTGTTCTCCCCCTGCATAATCTGGATGTAGCAGAGGCGAGTGAGCTTCGTGGGACCATCCTTTTAGATTATCTAGAGACACTCAGATGTCAAGGTGGTGCTGTGGATCCACTCACCTGGTTCAGTTGTGGTACCCACAACTGGTTTGAAGAGCATCAATAAGCAAGCTGCTGCAGGACCTCCACCAACCACTCACACGTGGTAACGTCCAGAGAAAAGTTGGGATAGAAAAGGTGTATGACAGTCCGCGCTGCTATGTCCAAAGGAAAAAACACTCACATGGAAGTCAGGATCTCACAAGCAATTCTTTTCCTGTATTCCTTTACTCCTACACGCTTCGGTGCACAGCCTGGCACCTTCCTCAAGATCCCTGAGGAAGGTGCCAGGCTGTGCACCGAAACACGTAGGAGTAAAGGAATAAAGGAAAAGAATTGCTTGTGAGATCCTGACTTCCATGTGAGTGTTTTTTCCTCTGGACATAGCAGCACGGACCGTCATACACCTTTTCTATCCCAACTTATTTCTAATAAAGGAATTTTCTCTGTATTATTTCTAATAAAGGAATTTCCTTTCTGTGTGTTGTGTTTATTGACTATTCACTTACTGGATTGGTAATGGCGGGTATCAGAAGATGCCTGACATTACCAATCCAGTGCTTAATAACAAGCTGTCAATCATTAGCTGTCATTAACCCCTTCTATCATCCCGATGCCACTGCACCAGGGCATTGGGAAGAGCCAACTAAAGTGCAAGGAATTGGCGCAAGCTGCTATTCTTTAGCTTGGAGGGCCCAATAACTATCTGCCTCACCACGCTGAGGATAGTAGCCCCCAGCTTTCTAGTTTTTACGTTAGCTGGCAATCAAAAATAAGATGAAACCCATGCATGTTTTTAAATTATTTTTTTAAATAATTAAAAAAATAATAATAGGCTTCTCTGTATTTTTGTTTACCAGGCAGAGTAAAGCCAGGCAGCTCGGGGTGATAGCGTGAAACTGTCCGCTTTATCTGCGCTGAGAATCAAAAATACAGGAAAGCGCTAGTCATTTTTTTAAATTATTTATTTATTTTTACACTACTATTTTTTGCTTTTGTTTTTAACCTTTTTACATTTTTTGCTTAGTCCCCTTATGAGACATCACCTTCTGCTGCTCTGATAGAAGCTGTCAGTATTGCAGACACAAGTCCCAGAGATCACATGATCTCTTGGGCTTGGGACAGGTGATTGGATATCACCATGGCAATGTCAGGTTACCCTGACAACATACGGTCACCATTGCAGAGACACTGATCAACGCAGGAGACAGGTGAGAGACCGAGTGATCGCTCTCCCCGCACCCTAAGTGCTGCAATCAAAACTGATCGGGTCCCTGGCTGTGCCACATCGCTCCTCTTCAGCCTCCAATCCCCTCCATTCCTTGCAGGGGATGAAGCTGAAGAGAAGCGATGCTGCTGTGCTCCATACTGATGGGAATGATTGCGACAGCATGACCACTCCAATCAGGGCTGGAGCTCCAGCCTAAAGTAGGGGCTATTGCAGCCCCAACCATAGGATGACTCGTAATGATCTGGCTATTTCATTGCCTCATCACTACTGTTACTGTGACTGACTGTTCGTAATTGAAAAGCCAATCACGGCGATTGTTGTTGCGGGGGAGCTTGTCAGTGGTCATTAAGGGGTTAAGTAAAATTATCAGCATAACACTGTTAGCATGATTTATCAAGACTGACATTCTTCACATCAATCTTGGTGAGGGCACGTGAGTAAGAAACTCCTTATTCATAAAGAGGTGTAAGATTCTTTATGAATCAGGACTGTGAATCAGAAAAGAGGTGCTTACCTCAGTGTGCACCTCTCCATTAATCATTCTCTGGTTCCAGATCTGTTGGCATAAGGCTAGGGTCAGACTTGGGAGCTTGCATCCGTTGGAAGGATGCATTAAAGGATCCTTTTTTCCCCTTGCCATTTTCATGGCATGTATGTTCTTTTCTAAGTGCATGTGTTCACGCATGAGTTAACGCATGGTACATATATGTATCATGTGTTAATGCATGCGTTTCCCATAAACTCCCATGTTAAAAAAACACATGCGTTTTTGCAAAAGCACCAAAAAATGCTGCACACCGTGTTTTTTGGTGCACTTGCAGAAACACATAGCGTCAAACGCATTGTACTTTTGCAATGCGTTTTTTGCATTGGAGTTTATGCGTGCGTTAACACATGCGTTTTTCAACATTTGCACATGGAAATAGCGCATGCATTTAGCAAATGGATGACGCAAGTCTGACCCTAGCCTAAGATTTGTAGTTTAGTGGACACCGTACCAACATCAATTTGATGAGCAGTTGTTGCCAAACACCAACTACACCCAATTTTACTGGGCAAAAATGGCATAAGGACACTAAAAGTTGCAAAATGTTATGTGAGTTGTTCCAAAAGTATGCAAGTTTTTAAAGCCTTTTTACATCGGAATGCTGGCATAAAATCTTTGATTTATCAGGTCCATTGTGTGAGAATAAACTGTTTTACTTGTAACATAGATGTGTAACATGGCATGGGACAGTAGGCATAGGCGAGGTAATCGTCTCCCATGCTCCGGGCATTACGTGAAGTTGGGGGTGCGGGCTCGAAGTGTGAACTCATACTACTGGGGCAGTACACCATAGCAGGCGGCACAATGCCATTGACATTAACTGGCCAGGACCAGATGGTAAAAAATTCAATGAAGGAGACACTCATTCCAAAATAAACTCTTTACTTGATGATAACTTGATAAGAAATATATACAGTAGATAGCGAGTGCACAGCTTCATGAATATTTCCTTTACAACACAGAGCATTGTCATACACAGTCTATTACTTTTCCAAACGCAATCTATTTACTTCAACCCAATCCAGCTGAGTACTACAGTTGAACTACTGAGAGTCCTAATCTCAACCCTCTGATCTGTGTTTTCTTCCTTTTAAAGGAAGTACTGTGCCAATATGGCTGAACCTTAGGTCATCCGCTCCTGACAATTTGGGAACTCGTACCTGGGCCACTCTCTTAGTCTCACATAGTGTTCCATCCTGGAAAGTTATCTCTCTGAGTTATAAAATTGGAAGCCATACTGCTAGGTGTCCTCATTTAGTACATGTCCTTTCTCTATCACTCTGTCTTTCAGTCAACTGACACTTTCTCTGTATTCAGGATCATGCTATCTCCTACTTCGGTTTCCTCTCACATCAGAGACACCCTCGTCATGCGGCTCTGCTCTCTGGTCAGACCTTAAGTCCATCAAAAATGCACGCTGGGCACCATCTGCCCTCCTGACAAGAAACTGTTCCTCACTATAGCCCCTCCCACTTCAGGCTTGTCTCAAGTATTAGCTCTATATTTCCATGCAGTCAAGGAAAATACACTATCACAAATAACGCATGTCACAATGCACATAACATGTTAACGATACTGCTCTCTTCAAGGGGGAATGTGGTCAGTATGTCCATCTTCTTTTAAAACAACAATTAAAAGGTCCTGCTGGCCATTCAGCTGTTCAAGTTCAACAGAGCAGATTTTCTTCTTCCGAGTTGCTCTGTCAACGGGCGTGATTGTGCGTGCCATGATTATTCACAGCCAGCTTCCTGTACTTAGTCACACCCTGTAAGAGCAGAGGGGAAAAGAAGCCGCCACTCTATCGATGTCACATCAGTAGAAGCCACTATATCAATGGCAGTAGCGGGCTGTGACCTCTCTGTGCCTGCAGTGAGCACCACCGGACACAACAGGCTAATAAGCAGCAACTACCGGCCTGTTAGTTCTTAGGCACAGTGTCAAAAAAGTACTGTATATTTCCTTTAACTGTATGATTACCAACATGGAATATACAGGAAAGAATTGACACAAATGAAACTATAGGGTTATACAGTATGGTCTAAAGCAGCTAAACATACATATGAACTTAAAGTTCACACCAATCCTCAAAAGGATAATAAATGGGACAGAAGAGGTTAAAAATGTCAAATACATTAGACTCACTAGTCTTTGGCCCTCTCCTTTCCTTATTCAACCTTTGTTACTGATGCAGATCCCTTGGCATGGAGAAATAGGAAGCTCTGGCAACTTTAATATAGGTAAAGGCCTAAGACGTGGATATAATATATTTAAAGTATTTTAACCCACTCCCTGTCTTCAATAAAAAAAACAAACAGCAAAATAGTGGCCCGCCAGCCTTTATTTTGTTACATTCTGAAGATTTAATTTGCGTAAATCCAATACCTTTGAAAAATTCATAATGAATTCATTATCCATTGATTCACTCATTTCTATTAGCGTCCAGTCCAATTTATTTTAATAAAGTAAAGTTGTAATACCAGACGTGAACAGGTGTGGCACTGTTTTTGGATTTTTTTTATCTAGCGTTCATTCCATGTGCAGACCACATTCAGTACCATTATGTATACATACAGGTTCATGACATTTTTCTTACCTGCTTTGATGTAAGTTTTATTAAAGAGCCTTCATAACCCTGTAAAAACAGTAATACATATTGTAAGAGTGTGAAGTATTGATTACTGTGCCAGTATTACACAGATTTGGAAACTGAAGTGTCATTTTGTAATTCCTAATAGATGTAGTTCATCATTTTCTGCATACCAATGATGAAAGGCTGCAAAAAATAACTTACAATCACATATGTCCTCAATAGAGTACCATTTAAAGGGAAACAGTCAACTACAAAATTGCCATTTACTTGTAGATATAATACTTATCTGCAGGTAGAGGCATTTAAACCATGCTAGGCTGGTTTACTGTAAGTACTACTACCGTAGAGGGAGAAAAGTTATAGTGATGTCATTTTTGGGGGTGAGGTGGATTTCTCTTTGTATTGCGCACTGACAGTGCCCTCTCTTGCCGGCTCATCACTACTCATTAGAACAGGCAAGGAAGTGCACTGTCACTGTGCATCTGTGTACTACCAAATAGTGTGCAGGTTAATCCTGCTAAGCATATGTTGGAATTGAAAGGCATGCTCATTAGAGCAGGGACTTGCCAAGATGCTGAAATGGATGTTACTGATGATGCTTAGTTTCAGAGGGGTTACAGAGTGTTGACATCTCATTTGAGTATCCCAGCATGTATTGGGAAATCTCAAATGAAACGGAAGTAGGTATTCATATCATTCCTAAATGACTATCTTTTCTGTAGTAGTCTGCAGTATATATATATGTACCATATACATACATCATATATATATATGTATATATTAACACAAATTCCATATACAGTATTCTTAATATTAAACCCATGGTGATCACAGCGTCCTTCCTCCATAAGAACAATCAATAAACCGGAGAAATACTGGAGTATATCGCAATTAAAAACAATGTATTAAATATACAATTAAAAACAATGTATTAATATACATCAAAAACTTGTGATAAAAGGGTGCAGATAAGCTGTCAGGGCTACATTTATAATCAACAGTAGCGATCAGTCATGTAACTAGTCATATGCTATAGTTACTAAAGACCATTGTATTTATCCAGGAGATCAAAGGAGTTTTCCTTTTCCTTTTGATATCACACATTAAACCCATTATTTCAGTCATCATTCTCCCTTGGCTGTACAGTGCTTTTTGCTAAAAGGGTTTTCAAGGATCAAACACTTGATGGCTTTTTCTTGGGATAGGCCATGGATATTAGTGAGATGGGTTCTGACTCTTGGCCCCCTCTGCAATTAGTTGTGAGAAGGGGCAGTAAGGCTTGTGTGAGTGCTGCAGCCTCCGCATAGTTCACATCATCTAGATGAGTAATGGCATTGCATCATTATCTCATTCAGGACAGAGGTTGGAGGAATGCAGGCGATGGACCCTATTGATCTGATATTTTGGATTGGTCATCCTTAGCCTAATCCTGAAAGACCTTTGTTTTTGCATAACTAACTACATGTAGCATTGCGTCTAAATATATTACGGTATCTAATATTGTATATTAGATATGAAAAAAAAACAAAACTATCACTTATATGGCCTAAAATCGGATGTTATAGTGTAGCTCCAAATGTCATCTGATTTTTTACTTGCACGCACCCCATTTCAGAATGAAATCGCAGCATGCTGCAATCTTTTTCCCAGATAGATTCTGTCTGAATAGAATCGGTCATCAGCTCTGTGCCATTGAATAACAATGGTCTGAGGGCTAGCTGATGAAAAAATTGGATTGCATATACGATTGAGTGGGCAAGCCCTAAATGGGAACAGAATTTAGGCCTGAACTTGAGTAACAACAGGGCTTCAATTAAAGATAATAGGGAATAATAAGGGAATTCACTGTACAGTGAATATTAATCAGCGCTGCTGGTAATCCAAAGGTATCCAAAGTATGGATGACATGCGATATATTATAGTCTACACATTTCAAAACCCTCTGGTTTCTTCATCAGGGCTAAAACTGCATGTACGGCTAGGGTCACACATGCCAATCAGTTTTTTCCACTGGTTTCAATAACAGATTCGTTATTTCAAGGCTGGTTTTTGAGCCTTCTGTGCAGCTATGCGTTTTTTGGAATTTGCCATAAAGTGCTAGCAAAAACGGATCCGTTAACGCATGGTGCCTATATGTGCCATTTGTTAACGGATCTGTTTCCCATAGGGCTTCATGTTAAAAAAATTGATCTGTTTTTTTTTACTGCACTCTTGTTGCTTTCCTCTTGTGTTCTGGCACTCAAATAGCAGCAGAAAGGGAAAAAGCGAACGCTGAGTGACAACACGGTGAGCCAGGGTGTGATGGTGACCTTCTTTGTAGGTGTTTGCTTTACCCCCTCTACAACATGGTCATGTTTTGATTGGCCAGTGTAGGAAGAAAAAAAAGAAAACACCCATACAGAAGATATATGGTATATACCCAGTTGGTTGATGGAAAAATTTGCATACTGGGCACTTTATGGGGAAAATATCTTTGGAACAGAGGATCACAAGAGAAAAAGTAAGAAAAAGTGTTTAAGAATTGGTGGTGCTGCAGTGATTGGAGAATGTACTCAGTTTAAAGCACCACTTCAGCGTTTTGCTTTTTTTGTGACCTCTTCTTTGCTCCTTAAAACACTGGACTTGACTGTAGGTCACAAACTGCATGAGACCAACCAGAGCAATGCTGGAAAATATGAAGACTGCACTAGGTGAGTATAAGACAGGGGACTTACATTAAAAGGACCAAAAAAAAAACTAGAAAAAAAACAATGTAGTGGTGCTTTAAATAATAAAGTTTAGTGAAAGGTCCTCTTTAAAGGGGGTTCAGATATTCAAACTCTTTCAAATGTTATGTTATATGAAGTTATATGAAGTAAACATTCTCTTTCAGTTGTTTTTTTTATAAAAAATGGAAAGGAAAAATAAAAATTGACTGATCAAAAAATGTACATGTATCTCAATATCTTACCTCTAAACAACACAAAACACAGAGCCTTAGGCTGATGTCACATTGTGCGAGAGACATGAAAAATACTCGCACCTATCTCGCATGCATCACCTGACCCCCACCGGACAGGAGTGTGCTGTTTTATAGAAATAAATGCAGCTGCACGCTCCTCTCTGGAGAGCCGGTGGCTGTCGGGTGATACATGCAAGACTTATGCAAGTATTTTGCATCTTTCGCCCTGTGTGCCTTAAAGCATAACCGCCATTTAAATCTTTGTATAATAATAATGTAGTGCAAGTAATTATAATAAACTTTCAAGTATATACTTTATTAATGAAATCTGGAAGGAAACCTTTCAAAATCCTTCCAGAAGATGTCCCCCTAGGCTATTTCTATACTAAACATTTGTAGGGTGGGTCCTAAACAGTGTTCACAACTTATCAGTGTTTCAAATTACCCTATACAGTGCTGATCACACACTGTCGGCACACAGGCCCTGTGAGATCTTATCTAACTCCTCCATTGACATATAATACTATTTATACATTTATATAGCGCTATTAATTCAATAGCACTTCACATACATTTGCAACACACTGTCCCCATTGGGGCTCACAATCTAAATATCCTATCATTATGTCTTTGGAGTGTGGGAGGAAACCAGAGTGCCCAGAGGAAATCTATACAAACACATGAAGAACATACAAACTCCTTGCAGATGTTGTTCTTGGTGGGACTTGAACCCAGGACCCCAGTGCTGTAAGGCTGCAGTGCTAACCACTGAGCCACCATGCCACCCATCACACTGCTCTTTGTTATCAAGAGGAGGAGGAGAGTCGATGTGAATGGAATAGATAAGATCTCACGGGACCAGTGTGCCCACAGCTTGAGATCAGTACTGTGCCTGCATGAAGGAAACTGACAATACAGATCAGCTGTAGCCACTTTACAAAAGGGACAATGTTTAGGCCCCACCCCCTCCCTTATATGGTTATCTGTCAATATTCAGTCTGTTTGAGAGGCTGAAGACGGATCTCACTGAGAATGAGCTTCCGACAGTCTAGTGGGGACATCTTGTAGAAGTATTTTGAAAGGTTTCCTTCCAAATTTCATTAATAAAGTATATTTGAATATGTATTATAATCACTTGCGCTACATTATTATCAAATAACAATTTAAATGTCGGTTACGCTTTAAGCCTTATAGAAAAGCTAATTTATGGTCTAGAGCAGAGTTCCCCAACACCAATCCTAAAGGCCCACCAACAGTGCAGGATTTCTTTAGTATTGCACAGGTGACAATTTAATTACATTTACAGGTGATGATTCTTACACCTATGCAGTGCTAAGGATATCCTGAAAACATGCACTGTTGGTGTGTCCTGAGGACTAGAATTGGAGAATACTGTTCTAGAGTGAAGTATTATGGACAGATCCACCCAAAAAGGACTGTCATAAATTGTGGGCATGTGAGGCACCATATAGCCACATAGACATTCTGAGCTCTGAAGTTGTATGGAGTCAATATAAATTGCATACATTTTAAATCGATCTCTTAGACCTGATGATGCTGCTGTGCTTACTTTGAAAACCCGTGTTGAAATAAATATAATTATTATTTAAATGTTCTCCAGTAAGATCAAGCTTGATAAAACCACATGATACAATTAGAAGTGCTAAAAACGCATTAAATTCATGACATTTTTACAACATGCAAAAGCATCCACCACAATAAATTGCAGTATAATACAATTATTCCATGTGAACAATGATTGTAAAGGTAACAATTACCTTAAATGGCCTGAATAATAAGTACAGCTCTCGTGGCTTTATATCTAATGGCAATCCACTAACAAACAGCGTCCTGACCTGTAAGAAAAACACACACAAAAAAAGAGAAGAAAATAAACATTAATAAAAGTCATGAAATCTTATCATAGTGATTGATTGTTGGTTGCCTCTCTAAGGATGCAGACATACTACTCCTGTTTGGATGTGTCTATTCTGTACACACCACAGTCACAGTTGGCATAATAAACAATCATTGAAGGTTACCATGGTATAACATAGGGCCACATACAGCATCGTGTCCTTAAGATTTGATGAAAATAGTCCTACTTGTCACTGTATGGGTTTACACAATAGTCACTGCAGAGTTGAAGCTGAAGGTGGTTACATATTCTGTTAATAATTAACAATTCTTATTATGTGGCTACAAAAACAATGGCACATACATAAAACAAACACAAAAGTCTTCCATAGGTGATTTATTAACTAAATGTATACATTTATCGAGTCCTGGTCTTGGATTTGGAACATTAATGTCTAGCGTTTAGGGTCACATTATATTTAAAGTGAGTTTCCCATGAACAGAATAGATTTGAATCCATAGATCTTGGCATCATAATTTCCACATTAGGATGTGTTAAAAAATGTTCCTGTGCTGAGATAATCTTATATAGGAGTCCCTGCTGTGTACTGTGTAATGGCCGTGTCTGACTGTACAGGGACCTGTTCTGATCATACCACAGCTTCTGGGCTGGGAAAAAGGCAAATAGTGATGGTCACTTTGGCTTATTTTGGTGATCCAGCTCCCTTGGCTCCCCTCATCAAAAAAAGTCAGACCTTTTGGATCCTAAATGTATCTCTATTAAATATATGTTCATCCCAGATGAACACATATTTAAGGACATTTTTACATTAGCGTTTGAGACACAGCATTTGCGAACGCAGCCAAACGCATGTGTGGCACCCCAGTGGTTTAGTTGACACAGTGAAATTGCCTCCTTCACAGGGGTGATGTCATGCTTGGAAGCATGAAGAGATCCCCACATGAGGTAAACCACAGTATGCACACACAAAACATGTTCCAGGCCTGAAGGGGGAACTCTACATCTGATTTCAGGGGAGCTTCCCTGTTTCCGGCATGGAGGAAAGGTTAGGGAGAAGGTCTGAGGAGAAGGAGAGGAGAAGACATAGGAGAGCTCTGGTAAGTGGACCTGCTTAAAGGTCACCCCAGAGTGGCGCTACAGAGGACGCCAGAATCCTGGGTTGTGCGGGTACTGTACGTCCCGACAACCGAGTCTGGAGGACGGGAGACTGTAAGTTTCCCGGTTGCACTTAAAACTCAGTGACACAACAGCATAACGAGAGCCCGGAGCTGCCACCATCACGGCGGTGCCCATGATAGGCTTGTGCTGTCTGCCATACGGAAGCGGGAGCAAGGAAGCAGGAAGAGAGCCGCAGAGTAGCTCAAAGGAAGCTAGGACCCCAAACTAAGAGCACAGCAGAAAGGCCTCCAAACCCACCTGGCGAGGTGGATCCCGAATGCTCCTGGGCTGTCCGGACCCTTATAGACCTGGCAACCAGTGCTCCCGGATTGCACCATGTTTTGCCAAGTAAAGGTTAAGAAACTGCATCCCTTTGTGTCCTCCTGTTATTTCCTGTGCCCTCCTTGCCAACTCCTGCACCCCAACTGCAACTACCAACATCCCAAAATACTCTTGCATTATATCCCAGGGCCCTGCTACACCTGTAGGGAGTGTTACCATCCCAGCTGCCATAATACCATCCCCTGGGGCTTATACAAGCAGCGTCATCCATCCCTGGCCGAATACCACAGGTGGCGTCACGAAAAGAACAATATCCCCTGTAAATACCCCCTTCACTGCACGGCCAGGGCCACAACCACCAGTATCACCGGCCTGGCTACTGAGTACCCCCTGGCCCTTGCGTCTGTTGCATATGTATACTGCGTTCCTATGTTTAACATGGGGACGCATGGTACCTGTGTCTGGCTGCATTCACATGCGTTCGCATGTGTTCTTTCTAAGTACCCTCTAAATGCAAATTGTTGCTTTTTCTGTGCGTCTGAGGATACTTGCTTCCTACGCAAGCTTCCTGAAGCGCAAACAATGCATGCAGCTCAATGGAGCCGCACTGCCATTCGGATGTCACTGCAGCCAAATGCAGCCTTTCTCTCTATGTCCTTCCCCACCGCTATAATGAAGTTCTATGGGATGGCAGTACCTTTTGATAGATTTCTGTCTCGGTCCGCAGCTGCTGAAATCATGCTGCATATGCCAGCATCTGGATGTGTTTGCGCAAACGTGTTCGAACGCATGCGGCAAATGTGAAACCAGCCTAAGATGACATTGTTGAGGATGAAATCCTGCTCACCTATGTCCAAACTCGCTCCCACTTGCAATGTGGCAATTAAATTGCTGAGTTTTGTTTTTATGAGCAGGGTTTGTCTACTCAACACCAGAATTTTAAGCCCAGTGAGAGCCATTCAGAGAATTTAGTGGTGCTCACTGGGGTGCTGGCTGTCACCATTCACATCATGGAGTCAGCTCTTTGTCTTGGATTGGTTGAGCCGGACACATGAGTAAGGGAAAAAGAGCATACACCGAGGACAGCGTGGGATAACAGCCAATTCTATCTGTGGGGTAAAAAATGTCTGTTTTTAAACATGTTATACCTCACATAAAGTAGCAGCTTGGATGCCATGCCATGCCATGTTTGTATAATCACTTATTTTTCTTCCCGTGGGCAGGATCAGGATCAGACAATATCCCTGTACAGTCAAATATGGCCATTACATAATACACAGCAGAGCACATATGTAAGATTATCTCAGAACAGGAATATTTTTATAACACATCTAATTTTGGAATTTGTTATTATTGTAAGATCTATGAATTACATATCTCTTTGCAGAGGTCTTTAAAAGATGTTGTCCATTGAAAATACGTTCTCACCTATCCATAGTTAACCTATCAGCAGGTTAAGTGATAACATGCTGATTGATGGAGGAGCCACCACTAGTACCAACTACGATTGAGAAAAAGGAACTGCCAGAGTATGGAACTTTTATCTCCACAAGGTAATGGGCAAATTAGATGCCCGACCACTGCTCCATTTGTTCTCAATGGCACTGCTGGAAAAGCCAAATGCAGTGCTCGGCAGCCTCATACAGAATGAACTGGGTACCCGTCAAGCATGCATTACTAACGAGTAACTACAAAATGCAATATCAGCCTAAGAAAAAGTTTTGAAAATGTAAAAAAACAAACCTATGAAAAAACACTTGCAAATACTACCTAGGAGAGATGGCTACTCTATATGTCAAGGTCAGAGTGAAACAAACTGAGAGGTGGTTACCATTATTAGGCTTCACTTTCTTCCATAGAGCACTACCTGTAAGACTCCATACTAAGCTGGTCTCTTTAAGGAGAACCATTACTTATAACTTATAACCTCAAGGGGATTTTTCTCACTCATCCAAACTCTGCTCTTACTGACGAGGAGAAATCACCCCAAAACAGCCATATGTAGCTAAGGTTCTGGCTTGGCATTATCACGGGTCATGTTGCAAGGCTCATGGATATTGACATAGAATAGTCAATTCTCCTGGTGGCACTTGAAGACGTTTGTTTCACTCTGTCAAAGAGACAATTTGGATAGCTTTCTCCAATGAACCACTGACTGTAAGACTCCATACTGATCTGGTCTCTTAAAGAAGAACTATAACTTTCCTCAACATATGCATTGAACACATGGCCTATGGTAGTGGTTTATGCAATGAATTAGGAGGCCTTGTCTTTTAGCATTCCAAGAATCTATTTAATAACAAAACTGTAGGGTCAGCAAACTCTCTCTCTCCTATCTACTAGATAAGGATCCATTCAAACTCTATATGAGAGAAATAAATTGTCCTGATACACAAGAAGAAAAAAAAACAGACTTCTCTAAAAAGGTTTTGCTTAGCCTGGGAGGTCATGTACGGGTTTCTTAGCTCTACATGATCAGGTGCATTCTTATCTTCTATCTCCTCCCCCCAAAAAAAAACAAAACCCTTGAGCTATGAATGGCATTTTTTAAAGAATAAAAACACAACATTCATCTTGAGGAATGTTTCTAAATCTTTAAATCCTTCTATGTAATGATTAACTTTTATGGTGGTTACTCCTAATTTGAAGATGAAAGGAACAGAATACGAAGCACATAGAGATCGAGTGATTTTGGCAAGAAATCAAACTGTTAGTAATTTGGCAGAGCGACCAACTTTAGCCTCCTAAACCCTAAAATATAGAATAGACATTGAGTAGTTGTCCAACTACTAATTGAAAAGAAATTATATATAAAATGAGCACATATACACTATGTCATAATATATATTATGAACACACACTCCCAAAATACTATGCAAAAGTTAAAGGCAGGTGTTTAAAAAAATAATGCAACATAAAAATGCTTTAAAGAATACTGGTATTAGTTTATTTTTAAACCATTAACAAAATGTAAAGGGTGCAAACAAATGTAAAATCTGAATCAATATTTAGGGTGACCACATTTTGGCTTCAAAACAGTATCAATTTTTCTAGGTACACTTGCATAGTTTTAGAAGAAATTTAATAGGAAGCTTGTTCCAAACATCTTTGGAGATCTAACCACAGATCTTCTATGGATGTAGACTTGTGCAAATTCTGTCTCTACTGTAAAGTGTTAAATGCCTTTAGCCTAAAGATCAAGGTGATGAATTTATAAATTGTATTCCCTGATACAAAAACTGAAGCCTGCAAGATGGAGTAATAAGATAGTAAGATAACATTAATTACATATCCATCCAGTTGAATAAAAAAGGCTCCCATATCTGAAGAAGATAAAGACTTTCCTTGACAGCTTTATTTCACAGAATCCAATAAAACTAAATGCATAATGGCTATATTAACCTGTCCAAAGGATTCATATTACAAATCTTCTAAACATCTGAAAATCAAAAGAATTCTACAAATAGGATACTCAGTCAAAATCCCCATAAAACATTGCATTCTCATTTTTAGGAGAGGGGTCCCTCATATGTTATGATAAATAAAAGGCATTGAAGAGGATGGATAACATACCGACAGTCCAGCACCATGAAGGAAAACAATGTACCCTAATACAGTGATACCTCGATTTTCGTTGACTTAGGTAATCATCGGTTTCGATTTTCAATGATTTTTTCAACGACAATTGTGTCTCGGTTTTTATCGATGCGTTGGTTTTTGATGGTTTTTGTTGATACTCGTTGATTTCGCTACTAATTTTGCAATAAAAAATGGTGACCCACGTGATTTCCCTTCCAAAAAATAAAATTTACTCTCCTCCCTCCCCTCCTTGGCATCTTGCATACACCAAAAACACCGCTTATAAAAATAAAATATCAAGTTAAATGTTCATTTATTCTTTACATTAGTCTTCCATATTCCATTATAATAATTTCTGAATATTACCAGTATTAACCGCTATCTTTATTATCTATAAAATGTGTTTTTTTTTTATGTATTTTGGAGTGTCTAAAACAAATTATTTGATTTTACATTGTTTCATATGGAAATTGCTGCTTTGGTTTTCATCGATAGTTTTCTGATGAATTATCGATGAAAACTGAGGATTCACTGTATATATAATATCTCATGGTCAGTGAGTGGCTGGTCAGTGTGGGAGGTCAACAGTGGCACCGGGAGGAAGTTGGGTAAGCAACAGCAAATTGGCAAGTGCTGATTTCATTGTACTTCACTTTTCTCCAGTGTGGAATCATCCTCCCCTTAGAGTTGTGGGTGTTTCTGGGACTTACAGGCTGAGGTGATGGTCAGCAGCATTGAACCAGTCAGGGGACAGAGTGAGTGTTTTTATAATTGTTAGGGACAGTGGGAGGAGGAGCGTACTATAGAAAATGACTGTTGCGGTATTTATAATGCATTGCTTATATAACTCTAACATATTCCACAGCGCTTTACAGACATAATTATCACTGTCTCCATTTGAGCTCACAACCTAAATTCCCTATCAGTATGTCTTTGAAGTGTAGGAGGCCAGAGTACACAATATTCTAAAGACCCAGTCTCACATAACGACGCATCAGCGATCTCGATCCCGATAACGATGTGCAGAAATCGCTGGTGCGTCGTTTACACATCGCTGGTAAGATGTCAAACAGGCATCTTACCAGCGATGTGAAAAACGACGCACTAGTGATCCAGAATTATACCGAGGTCGTTGTGAATTTTCTCTCCATAGCGTAGCATTGAGATCGTTGCTCATTATCTGTCAAACACAACGATGTAGCGTTCCCAGCGGGAGCACAACAACGCAGGAATGAACCAGAGCAGTGTGTAATGATCAACAATCTCACAGCCAGGGGCCAGATCGTTGGTGCGTGTCACACAGAACGACATCGCTGTTGCGTCAAGAATTTCGTGACGCAACAGTGATCCCAATAGTGATCTTGTCAGCGATCTCTTTATGTGTGACAGGGCCTTAAGTGTGGTTACACTAGACTATAAATCTATGTCCTCCTCATGAGCATCTTTGCCTCTTTTAATGCATCCCATTATTTATTAGCCTTTGCAGCAGCTGACACTGGCCACTAAATGTGAGTCTGCTGTCCACCCATACACCCAGGTCTTTTTCAGTGTAAATTAAGGAAGCTTTAGCGGTTTTTTGAGCGGGCGCTTGGAGATAAACCACAGAGACAGCTTTTTAGTACCTTCTCTTTACTTGCTCAAATGTGGACTGGTCATTCCTCACAACATGTTTCGGCAGCTGATACTGCCTTCATCAGGTATTCAGGCAGGTGTACGAGACGCACCGTAGGTTCTGTACTGCGGTTATGCTGTAGCATAACCGACTAAGGTTAGTGCATCTCCCCCACTGCCTCCACTAGACCACTGGGTATTACACCAGGAGCGCCCCTCCTTGTCTTTCTTTTATTTTAGGTCTTTTTCAGTGTCGGTTTTGCCCAGTGTTTTACAATTAAGCACATACTTATACCTTTTCTTTCCTCTGCCCAAGTGCATGACCTTACATTTATCCCCATTAAATTTCAATTGCCATTTCTCAGCCCAAGCTTCCAGCTTACTTAAATCCTCCTGTAATATAAATCTGTTCTCCTCTTTACTGATTATAATGCAGCTATTTTCATTCACTGTTTGAAAGTAATTATATAGTGTGAAGTTTTGTGTTGGGTCCATTATACTGTTTGGAGGACTAAGTGGGAGCTATTGTACTGTATGTAGGCCCATTATATTGTTCGGAATGCAAATGGGGGCTATTATACAGTGTGGAGAGATATGGGGCCATTGTACTATATGTATGCCCATTATATTGTTTGGAAGGCAAATGGGGTCCATTATACAGTGAGGAGAGATGAGGGGCCATTATACTGTATGTAGGACCATTATACTGCATGGAAGGCTGTGTGGGGGCCATTATACAGTGTGGAGAGGTGTAGGGGCCATTATACTGTATGTAGGCCAATTATACTGCATGGAGAGCTACATAATATGTTGGGGGTCATTATACGTTGCCGGGGTAGTTGAGGGTAGGTACAGTAGAGTTATCATACTATTGTGTGGAGGGTACTGTGGCTGAATTCACTGAGGGAGTATCATAGTCTTTGTGTGGTACTTTTGCTGGCGTCGTACTTAATGGCTGCAATAAAAGGGGAGTCTAGGAGCTTCAATAGCAGGAAAATTATTTTGTAAGGGCTGGACGTTGTGAGCTATGTTCTTATAACACCCATCAGGGTGAAAAGAAATTGTATTTATTTGGGGAGCCCAATGAGATCATGGGGGCCCCATGATCTCTATGTACTTCCCTGTTTCGAGGTTATTCTTTAATAGACAGGCATATATGCATCACATCAATTTTACCTACAACTACGGTAATTGGCCTACGTGCTAAGTAGAGTCATGTTTAAGAAATCTAAGTCTACAAACATATACATTCATCTCATAATTAAAGCATGAAACAGCATTTGGTCATCTTGGAAGGACACAATATGGAAAAAATCCCCTTTTTCTCTGGTTGCCCTGGTTATCGCTTCATAAAGCAAACCTTTCAAGTGTATTTTAATCATGTTTTACTTGGGCTTGCTCATTGAACTGATTGAACTGGTGATTATGCTATGCCCCCTATACTGCAATTAGCTTCTGTCAGCAGATTTCAATAAGCTGGCAGCCGTTCCAGGAAGAGCTATGCCGTAGGGGAGCACCGGAAATTTAACTCCTGAAGAGCTGGCAATGAGGAGTTTATTCTTATATATCACAATACCAGACTTTCCTTTTTATAATTAAAGTGAAAAACTCTGGCTTCCTCACCATTGTTCCCCAGATGTATAAAGTGCAATCACTGCTACAAACAATAACCACTGTACAGTAAATAACTCTGTAGTCGCCGCCATTAGTTGCCATAGTAGCTAAAGCGCAACAATATTCTACCACAAGGAAAACTGAGACATTAATAATAGAATTTGAAAGATGCAAATATCAAATCCAGTATGTATTGAATCATGGTTAATTGCAGGAAGTCCTGCATGATTAGCAATTCCATATTATGCTGGTTTTGTTAGAAAACTTGAAGCGTACGATGATATGTATCGTAACCTCAAGGAACAAGAATGCCTGAGAATATAATTCCAGGAGATTGCTATGCACTTCACTGCCTTCCTCTGAATATTAGTGGTTTGTATAGAAAATACCTGTACATAGGGTGCCTGCAGCTCTGGAATAAAGAAATATGGCTACTCTGAGTTCCCCCATATGTTATTTCTATGCTATATTAAGGAAATCTACTTGAGAAGCAATGTTTCTACAGGAGAATAATTTATTATTCGGACATGTGTCAATCTGCCTTGACCAGGATTTAGATACAGGGCAGCAAACTAAAATCAAGCCCTTATACACAGAATAATATCGGCTGAACTTGGCAGTAACTATAGGTTCAGCCAAATGTCTAACTTGAATGGTAGCCCTCTACTATTGAGTGCCTAGAGAGCCAAGGGAGCGGCTTGGCCAATCCTTTTGTTTTTCCTGAGATTATCCGAAGCCAGACATGCTTGGCAGCGGCTCTGTCAGAGAACATGGAAGTCCTCCTGCGACAAGTGAAATGTCGTCGATCAAACAATTTGTTGAGCGGTCATTTGGTCGACAGCCACATAATGTGTAAGGATATGTGCCCACGATCTGTAGACACTGTGTCCTAGACACAGCATCTCTTCTCCTGCAGAGACGCTAGTGTTCTGAGTGCAGCGGATTTTCACTGTATTCTACCGCCGAGAACAATAGCATCTCCAAGCATAAGTTGACAGGCTGCAGTTTGGGAAGCTACCCAACATGTCAGTTTACGCTGGGGAGAAAAGTAGCACAGTGGACATTGGATTTCTATAAATCCCATCTAGTGTGCTTTTACTGTACAATGCAGGACTTTAGGCAGAGCAAAAATATGTCGCACCCAAAACGCTACTATTTCCGATCATGGGCACATACCCAAAGAGGAGGTTTTAGACAAGATGTAACTCTGAATTCAATAAAACATGGTATGATCTCACTGACATTCATATAGAATGAGATTAGAATACTATAGACTTTTGTTGGTGTCATATTAGAGCTCTGAATAAGTCAAAGGTTGTATAGAGACATAATATGATTGTGCATATAAGCCCTTAAAATCACAATATGTAGATATCACTAATAAAATTTCTGTCTGAAAGAACCTAATTTCAATTATGGTCTAGCACCAGTGCTGCATTTCTGTTTGTTGCAGAACCCCTACCGTTAACACTAATCATCTTGGAGAGTTCATAAAAAAGTATCGAAACTCTAAATTGAATTCTGGATGCGTTCCATGTGTGTCTAGACCTCGAGTTACATGCGAGTTAAACAGCATTTGCCAATAGTGCCATCTCATATTTCTTCAAAATAAATCCCTAGACTTTTTAACAGGCTTTGTACTAACTTAAGTTGCAGATTCTTATTGTGACTTGGTATGAGGAAACATTGTTTGTCTTTGCAATATTGTTTGCATTTGTCAACAGTACGTGTTCACATCAGTTGGCTATGTACATTAATATTGGTCATCTGGATGTGGCTGGCTGCCATATTTCATCATGCATCTATCAAGACTCTATAATAATGGATTGAAGCTTTTGGTAATTTTGCTGGATAACTCCTTCGACAATGAGGCATATGAATCAGAAAGTTAAAGGGAAAGTGTGTGTGTGTGTGTGCATGGGTGTGTGGGAGGTTTGTCTCCCTTAAGGGCCTAGGTGTAACTGCTACCTCTGCTACTTATATAGCTACTAGTAAAAAGGCCCGATGCTATCGCATCGGGAGTGGGGTGAGATCAAGATGGGGGGCGGGCTGTTTGGCATTGGGGCCAGCAGCTGTGACTTCACCCTGTGGGGTATCAGCAGGGGCAGTGTGGGGAGTGAGGGCATGTGGGGGGGTAAGAGGGGTGAGCAGGGGCAGTGTGGGGAGGTGAAAGGGAAAAATAACGGCAGTGTGGGGTGAGTGGGGGCATGAGCAGGGGCAGTGTGGGTGATTGGGGGGGGTAAGCAGGGACAGTGTGTGGAGTGATAAGATACGGGGGGTAAGAGGAGTGAGCAGGGGCAGTGTGGGTGATTGTGGGCAGTGGGGGGGGGGTGAGAGGGGTAAGCAGGGTGTATGGGTGAGTGGGGGGGGGAAGCTGGAGCAGTGTGGGTGAGTGGGGGCAGTGTGGGTGAGTGGGGGATAAGCAGGGGCAGTGTGGGGAGTGAGTGAGGGAATAGGGGGGGAAGAGGAGTGAGCAGGGGCAGTGTGGGTGAGTTGGGAGGGCTATGGAGGGAGAGTGTGGGTGAGCAGGGGCAGTGTGGGTGAGTGGGGGGTAATGAGGGGCAGTGTGCAGATGTTAGCCCTGCTGCCTCTGTAACCTTAGTTGAGGAGGGGGGTGGTGGTAGGAGACTGCAGGGCTGGCGGCCCTGGAGACTGCAATGACAGTGCGCCGGCGGGGATCGTGTGTAATGAAGGGGCGGCAGATGCTGGCGGCGGCCCCTTGAGTAATAGCGCTCTCCCTTGCTGTGGCGGGCGGTGGGCCTGCAGGCTGAATGAGAGTGCGGTGGGCAGCGTGTGTGATGAAGGGGGCCACAGATGTTGGTGGCGGGCCCTTTAGTAATGGGGCTTCCCCGCGGCGGGCGGGGGGCCTGGAGGCTGCAATGAGAGGGCGCCGCGGGCGGGATCAGAGCGGGGGAGGCAGCACCGTGCGGGGGTGTGTGGTGACGGGAGCCTGCAGGCAGCCGGCGTCAGCCAGCGCCATGGGTGTGGTAATATGGCGGTGCTTCCGGGGTAGGGATAATCTGCAGTTTTGCGCACGCGCCATCGCATCAGGAGGGCGTCACTGGCACGCTGTGGCGTTTGTGGGCCCCCTGCGCTCTGCTTGAGCACCCTGTGCTGTGTTTAGGTCTGTGGTGCGCCTTGTGTCTGTGGCACCTCTGTCCCCCTTTACTCTCTGCCCCGCCGTCCGTTAAGGTCTATGGCCTCCCTCTTTTCATCTCTCTGGGCTCCTTCAGTATTTCTGGTCCCGTGTTATGTATGTCTGCTCCCCCCTTTAGAGTTAATGCTACCCTCTTCATGTCTGTGGCCACCCTTCAGTGTTTATGGTCCCCTGTTATGTCTCACTGGGCACTCCTTTTGTGTGTATGTTACCCCCTTCATCTCTCAGGTCCCTTTAATCTTTCAGGTCCTTCCTTATGTGTGTCTGCCCCCTTTCACAGTCCTTGGCTACCTTTAGTCATTCTGGTGACCCCTTGTTTGTCTGGCCCTTCTTGTGTGTTTCTGGACCCCTGTATGTGTCTGCGAGGCACTTGTGTGTCTGTTTCGTCTCTTTCATGTTTCTGCACCCCCCTTCCATCTCTGTGCTCCCCTTGAGTGGTTATGGTTCCCTCTTATGTCTCCCTGCCCCCCCCTTCTGTGTGTATGTTATCCCCTTTATCTTTGAATGCTCCTTGAGTGTTTGTCACGGCCTGTTATGTGTCTGTGCCCCCCTTCAGTGATTGTGGTCAGCCCTTGTCTCTGTACCACCCCCCCCTTCAGAGTATCTGGAGCTGTTTATGTGTGTCTGCTGCATTTTCCTGTCAGCTCACTGTCTTTAGTGTTTCTGCAGCCCTCTTGTGTGTGTGCAGTTTTTGTGGTCCCCTCTTATGTGTCTCTGTCTTGTCTTTAATGTTTCCTCTCCCCTTCTGCCTCTCCGCCTCCTCTTCTCTCCTTCCTAGCTGTGACAGCTCCATGTCATAGCTGGGAAGCAGCGTAGAGTAGAGGAGGCGGAGCTAGGGTGATGCACGGTCATGTGAATGATCACATGACTGTGACATCACCAAAGGTCCTATGTGAAGAGATAAGTAGGTGGGGGGTGTGCGGCCGGTAAAGGGGGGCGCGGGGGTGTAGTGTGGGGAGGAAGCGGGCACTGGAGGGGGGGGAGGGTGTAGTGCGGGGGTATGTGGGGGTGTATTACAGGGGCGTGCGGGTGGTGTAGGGGAGGTGCGGGGACGGGAGGCTGCAGGGCGCCACCGGCAGCTTTGGGAGTGGTAATATGGCGGCGATTCCGGGATAATCACCAGATTTGCGCAGGCGCCATGGCTTGATAGCAGCACAGTGGCCGGAAGCGCAAAACTGGTGATTATGTATAGAGATAACACTGGCTACATGGCAACACAATTCTTCTAAGACAATTGTAACCAAATTATATATCTGCAACCTCAATAGGCAAGGATGATGGCTGACATAAAAATTAGACTATATACACAAGACCCATGGAATAATGGTGTAACTAGAGTACGATGGACTTTGGATCAAGTTTGTGTCTAGGTCCCTTTTAAATCCTATAAAGACCTTCCATTATGTGGAAATGTCCCCCCATCCTATACTAATATCCCTAATCCTGAACGCTATTCTGGTATGTGTGCAATAGTCCAGTATATATGTTCCCCATCCTTCCTTCTTCCTGGTATATATGTACCCTGTTCTGTGGTTGTTCTTTAACGTGTTAAAAAAATTCTTCTCACCTTCCCCCACTCCCATGATGCATGGCATCCCCTGTATGGCTAGGGTCAGATTAACGTTAAATGGGGTTTGCGTTAAAAACATAGGTTTTGGCCGCCATAACGCAGTGCTACCTCAATGGTAAACGCTGCCAATGCTTACCTATGGTGACGTGGCCCCTAGTGCTGCTCATACGCTGGCATCTGAATGAAATCTTGCACTTTTTCCTAACGCGAGAAAAGACGCAGTAAGCATTGGCAGCATGTATGCAGCGCTACCATGGCGGTAGCAATGCGTTAAGGCTGCTAAAATCCATATTTTTAACGCAAAGCCCATTTAACGTTAATCTGACCCTAGCCTATCTGGCGCAAAGGCTGGCAACTTACATTGGCGTGCCTGCTATGGTGACGCATGATTTCAATGACATGTGACACCAATGCCTGATAAGCTGATGTCAGCTAATGGCAACTGATTGGCTGGCAGCTTGTATTGCAGCACAAGGAACTGGCAGATTTCATGTTCTGTAATACTCTAAAGCGTTATACATGCCCTGGGACGCATATCCAGCTGAAGAGGGCGCTATGTTAGTGGGCCCTCCTACAGCACGAGGCCAGGTGTGATTACAGTATCTGTCAAGAAATAAGCAAGAAATCTCAGGATTGTGAGGGCATCAAGTTCATAGGTGTACTAACACTGTTTGCTTGTGAATTACTAAATTTAAAGAGAACCTGTCGTATTGAAAATTATATCTGATCTGTATACAGGATGTTATAGAGCAGGAGGAGCTGATCAGATTGATATTCAATTTTGTGGGCAAAGTTTTAGTATAACTTGTATTTAACCTTCCTAGCGGTATTCCCGAGCCTGACTCGGGGTTAACAATTACTGCCAGAAGCGGTAACCCCGAGTCAGGCTCGGGCTTACCCGCGGTCGCGGCAGATGCGGTTAAGAAACTGCATCTGCCGCACTTGCCGCATAGCCGCCGCACTTGCGCGCGGTTGCGGTAATCGCCATAGTAAGTATAGGGGGACTTGCGGCAGATGCGGCAAGTGCGGTTTTACACTTGCGGCAGGTGCGGCCGCGGAAAAAAACGCACTTGCCGCACCTGCCGCAAGTGCAAAACCGCACTTGCCGCATCTGCCGCAAGTCCCCCTATACTTACTATGGCGATTACCGCAACCGCGCCGCAACCGCGCCACAAGTGCGGCGGCTATGCGGCAAGTGCGGCAGATGCGGTTTTTTAACCGCATCTGCCGCGACCACGGGTAAGCCCGCTTTCAGCACAAAATTCCTGACCTAATCATACCGCCAGGGAGGTTAATGTATTGATATCCCTGGTGTTTGTATGCATATGAGCCCAGTCGGTGGTTCTCTGTATGACTGTGCATGTAGAGATAGCTATCAATCACTGAGTAGGATCGTTCACTGGACTCAAAAACAAGGATCTCAATTCATTAAAATACAAGATACACTAAAAAATTTTTTCCACAAAACTATATATAAATTCTGCTCAATGTCTTCTGCATCCCATGCGCTCCAAAGATCGCACTGCATGTAGAATGTGACATATTCCCTTTAAGTACTTGTAGCCTACTGTAGTAAGGTAAGAAGCAGCTGCTCACACTGCTGTCCACCCAGTTTTTGGGAAGGTTCAGTGGCTTTTATGACCTGGGAATAAGGGTACTATCACACTTGGCGACACACCAGCGACCCCGACAGCATTCCGCCCTGGCCGGGATCGCTGGTGCGTCACTACGTGATCGCTGGTGAGATGTCAAGCATTCAGATCTCACCAGCGATGCAGCAACAATATGGTGGTCATTGGGAATTGTCACTCTCGGGCGTAGTATTGAAGCCGTTGGTCGTTGTCCCTGTCAAACACAGCGATGCACACTGCCCAGCGGGAGTCCGACAACCAAAAAATGGTCCAGAACACTTTGTAACGAGCAGCTATCTCACAGTGGGGGCCTGATCACACAAAGTGTCACACAAAGCGAGATCGCTGTTGAGGTTGCTGTTGCGTCACAAAATGTGTGACTCAGAAGCGATCTCGCTAGTATGATGGGGGCTTCAGATTAACAGTTCATGGTATAGGTTATCTCTAGGCATTGCAGCTCATTAGCATTGAGAAAGACTTCTAACCCCTACTGGTATCTCCAGTAGTAGATCTGAATACTCCCCTGGAGCACATGACGAGAGATGGCAGAGCTTCTTACTGGACATGCTGACAGACACCTGTCCTGTCAATATTCTAGATCAACTTAAGGTCAGTGTAATAAGACAGCACACATGTTAATGTGCTATTATAATAACCATCCTTGACAAAATGAATACAATTTCCTAAATAAAAATATTTAGAAATTTGTTTATAATTTTCCTTTTTTCTTTATCCCTGGAGAACCCTTTTATAGTAAAAAATGCCTTCACTAGAGCCTGATTCATACTACTGTTATGCAACAACACTATTGTAATATACTGTAAAATGTTAGAAGCAGAAGGAAAATAATGGGTCATAGGATGCAGTTTTATAAAATATCCTATGGCTCAGTTTCAGACTCCTTATCACACTACTATTGGTGTTAAAATGACATGCAGGTCTGTACAAAATACTTTCCTCCACCACTAGAAATGCTTCTGGTTATTAAAAGGTTTTGCTTTTCGGTAGTAAATGTAAAACAGATGGTTCATTTATTTAATAAAAGATTCTCTTGAGCCTTGTAGATTAAGGTGTTTAGTGTCTTTATGGAGCATGAACTGCGCAAAAGGAGTAAATTCAAGAGTTCGAATGCGAAGTTCAGCAAAAACTGGAGTTACCATAGTACACCATGCTCCAAATTATTATGCAAATTGGCTTTAAGTGTCATAGGATTTTTTTTTTGTCAATGAAACCCATTGATGGGATTGTGTCTCAGGGTTCTTTGGATCACTGAAATCAATCTCAGATACCTGTGATAATTAGTTTGGCAGGTGAGCCCAATAAAAGGAAAACTGGGTGTTCCACAATATTAAGCAGGCCACAGTTTTCAAGTAACATGGGAAAGAAAAAGGATCTCTCTGGTGCTCAAAAGCAACAAATAGTGCAATGACTTGGACAAGGGATGAAAACATTAGATATTGCATGAAAACTTAAGCGTGATCATCGTACTGTGAAGAGATTTGTGGCTGATTCTGAGCACAGATGTGTACGTGCAGATAAAGGCAGAATGAGGAAGGTTTCTGCCAGGCAAGTTCATTGGATTAAGAGGCCAGCTGCTAAAAAGGCCTTACAAACCAGCAAATGGGTATTTGAAGCTGCTGGTGCCTCTGGAGTCCCTCGAACCTCGAGGTATAGGATCTTTCAAAGGCTTGCTGTGGTGCATAAACCTACTATTCGACCACCCCTAAACAGTACACACAACAGAAATAGTAGCAGTGGGTCCAGACATACATGCAGGGCCGCACTGTCTATTGAACAATGTGAGCCCACTGGCTCAGGCGGCAAGGAGAGCGTCAGAGCTGAAGGGGCGGCACCAGCAGGTACCGCACTTCTCCCGCGGGCGGCCGGCGTCAACAGCGCCCCCCTCCTCACCCGCGGCTGACAACAAAACCCCCCCGCTCCTCACCCGTGGCTACCAACAGCACCCCCCCACTCCTCACCTGTGGCTGCCGTCAGCAACACCACCCCATCACCCCCCCCACTAATCAACTGTGGCTCAGGCGGCAGGGATGCCTTGTGCACCCCTGCATACATGAAGTTTAATTTTCAAACAGTCTTGTTTACTGACAAGTGCCGAGCAATCCTGGATAGTCCAGATGGATGGAGCATGGATGGCCACCATGTCCCAACAAGGCTGCAACATCAGCAAGGAAGTGGAGGAGTCATGTTTTGGGCCAGAATAATTGGGAAACAGCTGGTAAACCCCTTTAAGGTTCCTGAAGGTGTGAAAATGACCTCTGCAAAGTATATAGAGTTTCTGACTGAGGACATTCTTCCAAGTACAAAAAGCAAAATGTGCCTTCAGGAGCAAAATTATCTTCATGCATGACAGTGCACCATCGCATGCTGCAAAGAATACCTCTGTGTCATTGGCTGCTATGGACATAAAAGGAGATAAACTCATGGTGTGGCCACCATCTTCCCCTGACCTCAACCCTATAGAGAACCTTTGGAGTATAATCAAGCAAAAGACCTATGAGGGTGGGAGGCAGTTCACATCAAAACAACAGTTCTGGGAGGCTATTCTGACATCATGCAAAGAAATACAAGCGAAACTCTCCAGAAACTCACAAGTTCAATGGATGCAAGAATTATGAAGGTGACATTATAGAAGGGTTCCTATGTTAACATGTAACTTGGCCTGTTAGCATGTTTTGGAGTTAAATGGCTTTTTATTTCATTGAATGTGTCCTCCTAATGCTGCAAATTCAACAAATGACCGTTGACTAAATGATTATTCAGGTAGTTGGCATCCTAGCATCTACCACAAGGCTTAGTTAGCTCTGTTACCCTTGCTCTACAGTGTGCCATATGGCAAACCAGCTGAGCTGTGTCATTGAGTTGTGCTGCATAAACCATAAAGAGAGGCTCCTGGCATGTTTGACTCCACTCTTCTAAGGTGCCTGTCTGCGTACTTGGATCTGCTGTTCCAGGGTGCTTATCTGCAAACTCAGCTCTTCTGTTCCAAGGCACCTGGATACTTGGGCCTTATCTTCTAAGGTGCCTCTTCACATATGCAGCTCTACTGTACCAAATAGCCTGTCAGCATATCCAGCCTTACAGCTCCATGGTGATGGTGCCTTTATTTTCAGCTCTGTTACTCCACACCTCAGGTGCATTCAGGTTTCCAGTTTTACTTTCCATTACCCATCCTACATTCTCAGTTCTACCATTACTCAATCAAGTTAGGCTAGGGCCACACTTGGGACAGCCTGCATCCGTCTACTTGATGCTTTCTGGTTCCAGTTTTTTAAGTTGCCAGCTTCATGTTATTTTTGCCGCAGATAAAGTGTGCGTTAACGCTAGGTACATTTATGTACCTAACATTAATGCATGCATTAACACATGGTACATATGTTCTATGGTCTCCAAGGTAAAGTACGGGTATGTAGGCAGCACGCGCTGCCTAGATACCCGTGTATACTTTGGTTGCCAGCCTTCTCCGCTCTCCGGCTGGTATCCAAGGTACACAGCGAGTAACTAGGGTCCCTAGTTACTCGTTGTGTACCTTGGATACCAGCTGGTGAGCGGAGAAGGCTGGTTACCAAGGATTGAGCTGGGGTGACAAAGCCATTAAAGGGGTTGTCCGGGCTTTTCCTATATTTCATATGTGTATCTAGGCTGCAAAATGTTGACAATCTGCTATATACATGTTGTCAACATTTTGCAGGATTACCTAGATAAAACATATTTGGCGGCTGGCAAGGAACGTCCAGGGGGCGTGATTGTGCATGAAAATAGAGAACTGGTTGTTTCCTCTCAGTCTCCTACAATCACGCCCCTTCCCCTATTCCCAGTATGGCCAGCCACCCCCAGGATCACGCCCCCTGGACGTTCCTTGCCAGCCGCCAAATATGTTTTATCTAGGTAATCCTGCAAAATGTTGACAACATGTATATTGCAGATTGTCAAAATTTTGCAGCCTAGATACACATATGAAATATAGCAAAAACCGGACAACCCCTTTAAATCTGTAGCCTTCCATCCTGATTCCCGTTCCCATGTTATGTATACGAAAAACTGTTACGCTTACATTGAGAATACTTAATTATGGATATGACATGTTTTTTTTTATGTTCCGAAACCTGGATATATTTTTGCCTGACTCAGACTATCGTTTTGATGAACTATATTTGTCCGTAAAAATTCTGTTTTCTACTTGATTGACTTAAAATAATTATATATATATAATATATATAAAAATCATTATTTGCATATCAATTCAAACACTCATTTCTCAGTCACGGAAAAACGGACTGGTTATGTAAGTATTGTTGGATTTGTTTCTGAAAGAAATGCATATTGATAGATTCGCTTTCCGTCTGATATTGCAAATATTCAAGTATAAGTGGTAAAAGGTTGATTGCCACCCTAAACTATAGATCTTGCTCTTGTAATCTGCTTGAGTACCTAGTTCTTCTGCCTGCTCTCCTGGAATATAAGGACATGGAGAAAAACAGCAGATTTCTAGGATTTTATTTAAATCTATGTTTGACCCCAAAAATGTCTAAATAATTTAGTATGATTTCTTTATACAAATGTTACAATTTACATGGCACTGATATACAAATAAAAGTAGTACTCAAGTACTAGTCTTATCATTGATGAATGGACATGTCAGGTCAGAATGCCTTTGGTCATTTTACAAGTCTTTGACATTGAATAAATAATAAAGATGTGAATAAGAGAATGTTTTTCCAAGATCACGGTGCTCTCAACTGAGAATACATTAAAGACCCAGCAAGGCACATCATATAAAATACACTTTCATATTTTAAAAATGTATAATGGAGAATATACAGTACATGCCTTAGAATGTAAGTCCGCAAGGGCAGGGTCCTCTCCCCCCTGTACCAATCTGTCGTTGTTAATTGTTAATTTGTTTACCGTAAACAATATCTATAATTTTGTATGTAACCCCTTCTCATGCACAGGACCATGGAATTAATGGTGCTATATAAATACATAATAATAATAATAATAATAATAATATACATGTGTCCTAACATGACAAACACCTGAAGAAACCTTAAATTATAGGATTTATCTTTTTTCGACTGGTTTGAAAACTATACCCATTTTATAACCTGTCCAGAATGCTATTTCGTCATTTCTTTATAGTGTACAGTATGTAACCTAGCAGCTCATGAATGCTAGACTCCCGTAATTACTTCAGGAACATTCTATACTGATGGCAGATAAGAGGCGCTCAGTCTGCAGGAATATGTAAGAAGATTGGCCTCGCTGAAGCACAAAGAACAAGGTCGTCTTTTATGCCGTTCCATGCATTATCTCATAAAGCATGATGTTTAGTCCAGTCAAACTTACCAGTTAATGCGCTAAAGATTAAGATGACCATTGGATATAACAACATCCAGCAATGTTCACATCATTTATTTATTACAAGTATATCATGAGCACAAAGTATTGGGTTACATTTGAAAACCCATTGTCATATAGCCTTTTCTAAGCATTTAATAGAGGGGGGCTTCTATTCAGGACCCTCCTCCTTTGGGGAGTGATGACAAAGTGATGATTGCTCTGGAGGACCTGTCCTGAGAAAGGCTTCAGATGGAGTTGAAATATTGCTTAGCATAAAAATTATGGCTAAATATAAAGGAATGTAACAGCAAGCTAATGTCCATATGCTCCAGCCTTTATACAGCTGGATATACTTACTATTGACTCCCATTCTAAAACTCATACGCACTGCTATAATGTTACAAAATGCCTTTCTGCATTTGCCTGATGTATTCATAATTATCATCCTTACCTATGCCCTACTGGAAAACTACACTTCTGTTAGACAAAATGCCACAATGCCCGCGCTGCCGTCAAGAAACACCAGAACAATGGATTATCTGGGTGCAAAGATCTTTAATCTTCCAACACGTTTCGGAGCTATAACCCAGCTCCTTCTTCAGAGTACAAGGGATGTCCATTTTCTTGATGACAGTCTATCGAATCCTCAGGTGTCTACCAAAATGAAGCCAGCGGCAGCACCATTGTGGTAGAGACCTGAGGATTCTACATACTGTCTTCAATAATTTGGCACTGTAGATCGTGTGCACTCCTTGCAGTGCCATTTTATTGAAGACAAAGAAGATCAGTAGCCGGCATCAGAAGAAGACACCGCTCACCATGGGAAGGTGAGTAGAATCGTTTATTTTTTTTATGTCTGCGGCATCATGGGAACCATGAACAGCAAGAAAAATCCACGATGGCGAAAATATTTACCAGGATGGGGCCAAATATATCAACATGGTTCCATACATATTAGATTTAGCGCCATATATAGCAGGATTTGGATCATAAATACCAAGATGGAACAATGATGGGATACATTTATATACTAGGAGATAGTGTACATATATACCAGGATGAGACAAAGATGGGGATCATAAATATCAGGATGGAGGACATATACACCAGGATGTGGACATATATGCCTGAAAGGGAATGAGGGAAGTTAGTACAAAATTGGGGAAAATTACCCTCATAACAATGTCAGCAGCAGATTGACCCCCAAAACAGTGCACCATCACCACATTTTTTGCTTACATTTTTTTCTATTTTCCTCCCTTTAAACCTAGGTGCGTCTTATGGTCAAGTGTTTCTTATAGCCTGAAAAATATGGTAACTGCAATCACTTCCTATAACCACCAACAAGCTTCTTACATCTCTGAACTGTAATTTTGGACCACTCTTCTTGAGTAGTAAATAAAATCTTATTACTTGTATAATACTCCATCCTTTTCTATTTGTTTAAATACTCCTCTCTTGCAAGCTACTCCAAGTCTCTCATATTTGAGAGATGCCTCTCCCAACATCAATTTTAAGATCAATTCAGTTCGATTGGATTTAGATCCAGACTCAATGCTGGTCACTTCAGAACTCTTCAGCACTTTGTTTCTATCTTTTTCTGGGTGCTTCTTGAAATATGGTTGGGGTCAATATGCTGCCATGACCTTAGATGCACGGCCATTTCATTTTAATGTCGACGTATAATTCATTGATGCACACTGAGCCTGCAGGACAGCTTGAATTTATCTAGAATGTGATTGGGGATGCTTATGCACCATCCAGTCTATCCTACATCACAAACTTTCATCAGTTTTTCTCTGCTGTCCACGTCCAGGGAGACTAGCTAAAGTGCCATGGGTTGTAAAATCTTGATTATATTGTGCACCCTGGACAAGGAACATCAAGATTTCTGGAAATGGACTTTTATCTTTCAGATTATTGATATTATTCAACAATTTTGGTTCTCAAGTCCTCAGACAATTCTCTGATACTCTTTCTGTTCTCCATGCTTAGTGTGGCATGCAGAGACACACAATGCAAAGATTGAGTCAACGTCTCCCTTTTTATTTGGTTTCAGGTGTGATTGTCATATTGCCCACACCTGTTACTTGCCACAGGTGAGTATCAATAAGCTTTACAAGCTTGAAATAAAGCTGTTTACCCAAAATTTTGGAATGGTGCAAACAATTTTGTCTGGCTCTTTTTGGGGTTTTGTATGAAATTACGTCCTAATTGCCTTTTTTCTGTTTTTTTTTATGCTGTTCCAATAAACATTTGTATAACAAAACGTGTAAGTGCAATAATTTTCTGGAAGAAATACTTCATTTCTTTGAACACATTAAAGGGTGCCAGCACTTTTGGCCATGACTGTATATTTAACCAATTCATCAAATTAGAATTGCGTTGCCGATCCAAATGAAATATTTGTTGCAAAATTATAAAGGAATGAATTCTCTTATCACCATTTAATTTATCTGTTTTTCAGCCCAGTACTATACTTTCATCCTCAATTCCAAGCCTCTCTTTCAAATGACAAAAAGCAAAGATAGAAGATCTAGCAGATGTTTGAAGAAGAACAAACTGATCTGATCTTTAAACGGCAAAGTTTTGAACTTTTCTTGAAATGAGTCTCAATCCAAACTCATGGTATAAACTAAGCACATGGCCCTATTTTTTTTAATTAAAAAAATATATATTATACAGTATATACGCACACCTACCACACCTTTAAAATATTGTTAGCTGCCTCCATTCTATGGCAATTGAAATATAATTAAATATATATAATATAGTGCTGAGGCACAGTGCATTGTTTTGCCCCTGGTTTTGCACGCCCCCCCTCCCACTGGTGATTGACAATGCTGGCTTGCCTGAGCTTTTCTGCAAACAGCGCTCTCTCGGCAAGCAGGCGCTGTCGAGCACCATTGATGGGGTGGCGACATACAAAATTTGTGAATGGAATGGTGCAGCCTAATTAGCATTTGTAATTAAACTTCAGTGTTCTATTTATTGCCTTTATTCAGTAAAAAATGAGGCCAGATGCTTAGTTTATATGGTTAACTTTGGCTAACAGACTTCAGTTAAGTGAATTTGCAGTCAATTCTTCTGATGTTCTACATATTCAATGTGGAGTAAGTAAGTTCATCTACTATATAATTGTCTAAGGCGTCTGTCGGTCACAGAAATCGTGCGCCAGACAGAGGCCGCTCATTGGTGGCCGCTGGAGACTATGCACATAGGCGTGCAAATTCAAAGTTCGAATTTCGCACCAATTTGCAGACCGGCGACAGCGAAGTGTTAGCGCCTCTGTCGCCGGGATACACGGGTCCGGCCGACGGTGGCCGCGGCGCAGCGGTCTCCCGCCGCAGACTCCTGTTACTAACCTCCGCCACAAGCCGCCCACTGACACCGGGGACTGGGGCTGCCAGGGTCGGTGCTCCCAGGGTGCAGGGAGCGCACATCCTGCGGCTCCTCCACATTCTCCTGCTTCCTATGGCCGCACAGTCTGCCACAGACCATACGATGATCCTGGGTGTCCGTCACCCTGTCAGTGCAGCTGGGTGGCAGCAGCACATGACACCCGGGATCAACCTCCACACCGCCGCCTCTGCGCCCACCTCCTCCACACCTACTCTGCAGGACAACGCCAGCACTTAGACAGCCAGGGGACAGAGAGGTAAGAGCCTGTGTGTGTGTGTGTGTGTGTGTGTGTGTGTGTGTGTGCATGTGTCTGGCTGTGGTGTGAGTCTGTGTGTGTGGATGCGAGTCTGTGTGTGTATGTGTGTGGGTGTGAATCTGTGTATGTGTATGTATGTGTGTGGGTGTGAGTCTGTGTCTAGGTGTGACTCTGTGTGTGGGTGTGAGTCTGTGTGTGGGAGTGAGTCTGCTCCTTCCAAACCCCCCCAGCGCCGCTTCATCCTCCTCCCCCCCGCCGCTCTGTGCTACGTCCTGCCCTGCCTGTGCCACTCCGTCCTCCCCCTGCCTGTGTCACTCCGTCCTCCCTCTGCCTGTGTCACTCCGTCCTCCCTCTGCCTGTGCCACTCCATCCTTCCCCTGCCTGTGCCACTTCATCTTCAGTCCTCCCCCTGCCTGGGCTGCTCCATCCTCCCCCAACCCGCCGCTTCGTCCTCCGTCCTCCTCCCCCCGCCGCTCTGTGCTCCGTCCTCCCCCTGCCTGTGCTGCTCCCTCCTTCCCCCACCCCACTGCATCCTCCTTCTTCCTTTGTCCTCCTCCCCTCCGCCACTCCATCCTCCACCTGACTGTGCTGCTCCGTCCTCCTCCACCCTGTCGCTTTGTCCTCCATCCTCCTCTCCCCAGCTGCTCTGTGCTTTGTCCTCCCCCTGCTGCTCTGTCCTCCCCCTGCCTGTGCTGCTCCAGCCTCCCCCACCCCGCCGCTTCGTCCTCCAGCCTCCTTTCCCCCGCCGCTTTGTGCTCCATCCTCCTCCTGCCTGTGCCACTGCATCCTCCCCCACCGCTTCTTCCTCCTTCCTTTGTCCTCCTCCCCTCCGCCACTCCATCCTCCGTCCTCCCCCTGCTTGTGCTGCTCCGTCCTCCCCCACCCCGCTGCTTCGTCCTCTGTCCTCCTCCCCCCTGCTGCTCTGTGCTCTGTCCTCCCCCTGCCTGTGCCGCTTCATCCTCCCCCACCCCACCACTTCCACCTCCTTCCTTTGTCCTCCTCCCCCTTCGCCACTCCATCCGCTGTCCTCCCCCTGCCTGTGCTGCTCCGGCCTCTCCCACCCCGCCGCTTCGTCATCCATCCTCCTCTCCCCCGCCGCTCTGTGCTCCATCCTCTGCCTGCCGCTCCATCTTCCCCCTGCCTGTGCCGCTCCATCCTCCGCCACCCCACCGCTTCCTCTTCCTTCCTTTGTCCTCCTCACCTCCTCCACTCCATTCTCCGGCCTCCCCTACCCCGCTGCTTCGTCCTCCGTCCTCCTCCCCCCTGCCACTCTGTGCTCCGTCCTCCCCCTGCCTGTGCCGCTCCATCCTCCCCCACCCCGCCGCCACTTCCTCCGTCCTCCTCCTCCCTGCCGCACCGTCCTCCCTCCTCCCCCACCACTCCATCCTCCCCCTACCTGTGCCCCTCCATCCTCCCTGTCACGCCATCCTCCCCCCGCCGCTCCGTCCTCAAAGTTCCTCCCTATTCAGCCCTCACCGCCTTCTCCATGCAATCCCCATTTCTATATTCTAGAATACCCGATGTGTTAGAATCGGGCCACCATCTAGTTGCACAATATTTTTTTTTTTTTAGTAATGTGAATTAAAAGAATGCAGAAAAGTGATTGTCATTTATTTGCAAATTAGACTTTATTTTTTGAATGGAAGATTTAGTAACATTTAGGCTATTGAATTAGGTCCCACAAGGTTTCCAATGATCATCTGTAATAACGTATAGGAATCTGACAGCAAATCTTTAAATCCCCTTAAAGTACCTTTACACACGGCAATATTGCTGGTTGCAGTGAAATCATGGACACATTGTTCCATTTGTACACAGGAACAAGATAGAACAATGTGTCCATGATTTCTCTGCAACCAGCAAATTGCCAGTGAAATTGCCTAGCAATATTGCCATGTGTAAAGGTACCTTTGAAGGGCTATCTAAAGAGTCAATGAAACAGCATGTCTTCAAAATGAGGTTCTGATCTGGTTTAAATCCTAAATCGTATGACAAGGCTCGTTAAAGGGTCATTTTTAACTTTTAGAATTGCTTCTACCAATAGCTGGTTTAAGTCTCCTTCCTCTCTGAAGAGACAATTTGCATATTTTTATAATGTAAGAACCAAAAACAACTGAATCTCTGTGGTCTCTCAAAAGACTTCAAGTACCATTTCTGATGGTTGCCTTTGGCTAACTGTAGATTTTACAAACATTGTTTGGTTAATAGCAATTCCTGTCAATGTAACTATATATTTTGATACTCGGTGAGCATTCGCAGTTGCTGAATTGGGAGAGGACAGTACCGTAAGTGGATGCCACACATCTCTAACCATGGCTCATCGCCCATGAAAACAAAAGGGTTGGGCATGTTGAATACTAATAGTCCAATCATTCTCACACCTAAAATGCTAGATGGCCTGGGAGTCCTACAGAGATTACACAGTTTGTGTGGGACCCTCACTTATCACAAATACCAGAGTTCCCTGTTTGAATGCAGCAATGGTTATGCACGCATACTTCAAGACAAGACCATTTACTGTATATGAGACTTAAAGAGATAGCAACAAAATGTACCAAACCAGTTTGCCAGGCTTAACATATCCGTACCTACCAACTTTACAAAGACAGATGTCATGCAATTTCTATTTCACGATAAGCCACTTCCCTAACCTAATCCAGTCCTTCATATGAAACTACACAAAAATATTGCTTTTTGTGAAGTCTATCAGTGTTCCCATACAGTACAATCTCCGTCATGCTCTCTACACAATAGGAAGCCTCCACAAGTCACCCAAACACTTTATGAAGATCTCACAGTTCCATTCCCCCAGATCATGATACCTCAAATCCCAACCCTATACAAAATGATACCCACCATAGTATGATCAACTCAAAGTATCCTCGCACAGTAGGATGCCCCTTGCAGCCCCCACAAAATAATGACTCCTCTAGCATCTCCCACACAGATGGGTTTCTCCATGCAAGCATCACACTTATACCACCTTAAAGGGAACCAACCACCTCAGATGACGACTATAAGCTGTTAATACATGTCCCTGCACCCTACCTACACCGTTCCAGCTATGTTTTTCTTAAGAATATTGATAAATGTAAACCGAAATATACACTTTATAAAATTACATGCCTGTGTACTTCTGGGCGTCTCCTTCTGGGTCAGTTACGAGAGGGCTGTGTCTCCAGCAGCATGACTGGCTTCTCTAGCCCTCCCTCTTACTTTGCAGGACGTCACATGAAGGGACGGGAGCTGCCTTGCGTGCCCGCCCACTGATAGATAACATCACGCCCTTCATGTGACGTCCTGCAAAGTAAGAGGGAGGGCTAGAGAAGCCAGTCATGCTGCTGGAGACACAGCCCTCTAGTAACTGACCCAGAAGGAGACGCCCAGAAGTACACAGGGGTGTAATTTTATAAAGTGTATATTTCAGTTTACATTTATCAATATTCTTAAGAAAAACATAGGTGGAATGGTGTAGGTAGGGTGCAGGGACATGTACTAACAGCTTATAGTCGTCATCTGAGGTGGTTGGTTCCCTTTAAAGATCTAACTTGATAGAATGGTGAAACAAAGATCTGTCGACTCTGTGCCCATCATTATATCCTAGAAAGTTAAAATAAAAAATACAAATATATAGTTAAGCAGCCAAATAAAGATTTGGTACAGCCACATCCATTCAAGTTCAAATTTAGTAAAACATAAAATATGGCAAGATTCAGATTTTTTTGAAAGACTTGTACAAAGTTTTAATGAATGGATTGAGTTTAGAAGTTTGAATATTCATTCAAAGATGATCTTTACCCATAACTATTGGAATTTTACATGCATCCTAGCCAATACTAGGCTCATATACTACATGTTCATACTCTCAAAACACCATATTGGATATATTATTGGCCTTCAGCAGCAGAAAAGACATTCCACATCCTTGTCCTAACCTAAGCCTAATGTATTCAAGTGCTTCTAAAAGATTTATCTGTAGACAAATCATAAGACAATAACCATAACATAACTGAAGGCGCAATTTATCTACTTCAAGAAGAAGGTCTTCGTGGGCTTAATTCCAGCAGCCTAGACTTGTTCCATCATCTGTTTGCCATTTCCATATTGTCAGCTAAGTATAAATATAGGTAAAATGTGGACTATTCCAAAGACAAAATACATACAGTTCACAAAGTAATTCAGAAAAAAAGATTATGACAATACTGTGTAAAATGGAACAATCTAAAACATTTTAGCACACTACAAAATTTATTGCAGTAAAATGTAAAAAATTTAGGAGACAGATATGCAATTTCCTGAGCATAACAGCCAAGACACAAAAACCAGACCTGGTGCTGTCTTGCAGATATGATCTGGATTCTGTTAAATCTAACATTAAAATAAACAAAAAAGTACAGAAAAGAACCTATGAGCAGCAAATCAGATACTCTACGTGTAACATGTAACTTCCCATAACACAAGATTAGATGTTCAGGAGCCTACTTTACATAAAGGGGGTTTCTGATTTAGGGAAAACTCTTTTCCTATTGCAATTTGTGCAAAAAACAAATATACCCCATGCTTTACTCACCCTCCCCTGGTTAAGTGTCAAGTCTGTTATTGTGTGTAACGTTGATGCAAAGTCAACAGCGCAGTGACAAATAAGTGAGCTCTGAGCGGCTCATCGCATCAACTCATGGAGAAGAGCTGAGCTCAGTCATTGACTGCAGCGATGTTGATGTGATGTCAGAATCATAGACGATAACATATACCGGGGGTAACAGTGGGATTCCATGCTGGACATGGAGGGGAAATGAGGCAAAGGGTTTTTTATGTATTAATATAATAAATAAACTGCAACCGGCAGCAGGGATTCTCAGAAACCGAAAACCCCTTTAAAGATGTGATATTTGTAAATCAAACAAACAGAGCAGGATTGGGTAAGGTTATAAAACAGCCAAGACCCAAGACTATTGTCTATATATTTAGATGGATAGACTTATAAAATGGGCCTACATCTTGGACATTAACCAACCAGCAACTGTGTGCTGCTTAAAGAAGCTCTCCGTTTCAGTTTTTTAATTCAAGGGATCGGTCACATGTGAAAACATAATTAACCAGGTTAATAGCGTTTGAAACCTTGCCAGCACTTGTTAGTTAAATCCTGCTACCGGGAGGGAATGAAATTTAATCTTCCCAGAAGTGTTCCGGTTTCAGTCATGGGGGTGGCGCTGACATGGAATTCAGTCACCGCTGTGTATGGAGAGCGACGGCAGTAGCCACACTCCCTGCACTGACTGCCGGCTTTCTCTAATTCTTAGCAGCTGTCAGTGTGGGGGGTGTGGTTACAGACGACTCTCTTGATACATAGAGCGGTGACTGTGCCCAAGCTGGCGCCGCTTACATGACTGTAACATGAACACTTCCGGGAGGATTAAAGTTCATTTTCTCCTGACAACAATGTGCAGGTGCCAGGCATGTTTCAAAGGCTATTACATTTATCTGCAGGTTAATAGCATTTTTACAGCTTCCTTTTAAATAGCACCTGTCTGACGGTGAAGTAGACCAAAAGATACTCAAAAGCTAGACATCATGCCGCAATCCAAAGAAATTCATGGACAACTGAGAAACAAAGTAGCTGAGATCAATCAGTCTGGAAAAGGTTTTAGGCTACGTTCACACATTTGCGTATTTTGCTGCGCTTTTTTGTGCGCGCTTTTTGCCGCGTTTTTCGGCCGCGCAAAAAAGCGCAGCATAATACGCAGGGGCTTTCACACACTACGCTTTCTTTCCCCCAGAAAGCGCAGTGATGTCACAGAGGGGAGGAAGAATCCTGCTTCCTCCTCCCCTCTGTGACATGTGTGACCGCCCCATTAGACTTCACAGTGTATTAATATACACTGTGAAATCTAAATTAAACAAAAGCAAGTGTGTGAAAAATAAAAAAGAATGAATACTTACCTTCTGACGCCTTCTCCCGCTGTGCGATCTCCGATTCGAAGTGAGATCTCTTCTGACAGGACCTGTGATGACGTCAGAGGGGGGGCGTTCCCAGGGCGGTCCCATCGCTGATTGGCTGCTCGCGGTCATGTGATATGTATCACATGACCGCGAGTGCCCGGGAACGCCCCCCCCTCTGACGTCACCACAGGTCTTGTCAGAAGAGATCTGATTTAGAACCGGGGATCGCACAGCGGCAGAAGGCGTCGGAAGGTAAGTATTCATTCTTTTTTATTTTTCACACACTTGCTTTTGTTTAATTTAGATTTCACAGTGTATATTAATACACTGTGAAATCTAATGGGCGGCCACAGCTGTCACAGAGGGGAGGAGGAAGCAGGATTCTTCCTCCCCTCTGTGAGAATACGCAGAAGTAGCTGCGTAAACAATTGACATATCAATTGTTTACAGAGCTGTGTTTTCTCCCGGAAAACGCACTGCGTATTTTTACGCAATGTCTGCACTGCAAAGTGAATTTCCCATTCACTTTGCTGGCAGACAAAAGGCACATTGCGTATTTTGAAAACATAGTAACATAGTTTTTTTTTTAAGGTTGAAGGAAGACTTTAAGTCCATCTAGTTCAACCCATAGCCTAACAACAAAAGCGCGCGTAAAAAAACGCGGCAAAATACGCAATGTGTGAATGCAGCCATAAAGTAATTTCTAAAGTTTTGGTGCTCTAGCGAACCAACTGAGAGTCATTATCCACAAATGGCGAAAACATGGAACAGCAGTGAGCCTCCCCAGATGTGGCCAGCCAATTAAAATTACCCCAAGAGCGCAGCCAGCAATGACTCATCCAAGAGGTCACAAAAGACTCCACACCAACATCCAAAGAACTACAGGCCTCAATTGTCTCAGTTATGGTCAGTGTTCATGGCTCCACCATTAGAAAGAAACTGGGCACAGAAGTAATGTGCCATTTCAGAAAAGGAACATCATATCAACAGTAAAGTATGGTGATGGTAGTGATGGTCTGGGGCTATTTTGCTGCTTCAGGACCAGGAAGAATTGATGTGGTAAATGGAACCATGAATTCTGCTGTCTGCCAAAACATCCTGAATGAGAATGTCCGGCCATCTGTTCATGACTCCAAGCTGAAACACATTTGGGTTATGCATCAGGACAATGACCCAAAATGCACCAGAAAGTCCACCTCTGAATGGCTTAAGAAAAACAAAATTAATGCTTTGGAGTGGCCTAGTCACAGTTCCCACCTTAGTCATATTGAGATGTTGTGGTATGACCTTAAAAAGGTGTTTCTTGATCAGATACCTTAAAATGTGGCTGAATTACAACAAGTCTGAAAAGATAAACTAGCCAAAATTCCAGAGAGTTGTAAAAGACTCATTGCCAGTTATCGCAAACTCTTGACTGAAGTTGTTGCTGCTAAGGGTGGCCCAACCAGTTTATTAGGTTCAGGGGGCAATCACTTTTTCACACAGGGCCCTCAAGGTTTGGATTTCTTTTTCCCTTTATAAACTTTTATAAACTCCCAATTCACTGTTTATGGCCACCATCAGAGTGCAACATCCACGCTGAATACAACATTATGAACACGGCCAGCATTAGGGTGAGACAAACTGGGTTATTAGCCAAGGTCCCACTCCCTTGGCGGCTCCAGTACCTACAGCAGGAGCTACACCGGCAATAGCATTACGACTCATAGTAGGTATATATTAGTGTGAATATTAGAATTAAAGTCCTCTTGATATGGTACTAACAGATGATACTGTAGCTAAATAAATTCATTTTTCATTGGTTTTGAGAAAAACTGATTACAAATCAATATTAAAGGAGAACCACAGTTTTTGGAGCACTAGTGTGTATTAAAAATATAACATTTTCTTGTTGACAAATTAAAAACACACACAATATATGCAATTTGTACATTTAGGTCTTAATATGAATCACTAAGCAAGGAAAATAAGCATGTCAAAAAGGGTTACTAGAAGTGCAATAGTCAATCACTTAATGTGACCATCTGGGCAATACACTGTAACAATAATAATAGTCATTATTCATAGCATTGTATTATGCAAGAGTAGACGATACAAAAAGCTTCAAATAAGATCACTTCATTACAAGAATGGGTACAATCCCTATGAGGTATGTATGTTGTAAAAGCACGTGCTATTTCTCATGTGCTGTAGATATGTTGTAAAGGTATATGCTCTTTCAAACAATAATACTACACATATAATAATTTAGATAAAAAAAAGATCAAAGACTGTGTTTGTCATTTGTCAAAAATAAAATGCTATAATTTTTAATTCATACTTATGCTAAAAAAAACTGGGGTTCTTCTTCAATATTGGCCTACTGGTGGCATATTTTAAGTGAGGACATCAGAATGTATGGGCTCCTGGTGGCATATATTAGTGAGGACATCAGAATGTATGGGCTCCTGGTAGGTGTATATGTGTCTGTATATATGAGTCGGTCGTCAGGGTAGGGGGTACTCGGATACCGGGGCAGGTTGCTACTTCAGTCGGGATCTCGGTTGGTTGGGTCCTGTGCCCTGGACACTCAATGGCTGAGGAAAAAATTATTTGGGATGGGGGATTATTATACATGACACCACCTCTGGTACCTGGTAATGTAGTTACCAGCAATGCAGCCGGACGCTGAGGTGATGGTGATGCAGCTTTGGGTAGAACAGCTCCCTACAGGCGGAGCTTTACCTTAGGGCAGCAGGGTGGATGAGGAGAGTTGTAGTCCTTGGCTCTGTGTAGGTTCTCCAGACGGCAGCAGTGAATTAGGCACACATACAATAGTCTCTGTTCCAGTACCTTTTTTACTGATGGCGGGTAGCAGGTACGGTCCATGAGGGTAACCAGGTGGCCGGTGCAGTTTGGGACATCCACCTTAGAAAGTTATGAAGCCTTCTCTATTTGTGTGTGTGGTGACTTGGGAAAGTTCTGCCTCAAGCTGAACCTGCCACTTTTTCTCTCGCTCAACTGACGATGATGACCTTTCTGTGGGGTTCCCTACTCCTTTCCTTGGGTCCCTGGTCCTATGTTTGGTCAGGTTTGGGGTCTTGGTTTCCTGAGCTCCAGGGGGATTGAATCTTCCTGTCTATCCAGGCTTTCTCTACTATGACTGGATCAACAGCAGCTTAGGACTCTGGTGTCCGGGTGTTCTAAAGGGCAATTATTTCTGTTCCCCTCTTTCTAGAATTTTCTAACTTTCCACTTGCCTTCGTCCCTTTCTAGGGTACTACACAGCTCCAGTGTCAGTCTTGTCTGGTTCTGGGCCTGACTTGGTCCCAGCAATCAGCTCTTCTCACCTTCAGGCCTAGGGTGGTAAGTGTTGTGTGCTGTGTGTGCCAAGGTGTACATTCTTCCCTGCAACGTGGGTCCTGTGGCAATCCCTACAGAGGTGCCACATGTATGTTGTGTTTCTATAAATATATAATGTCATGTATGACCTTTTGTGTACACATGCCTGTATGCTATGTGTGTATACATATGTGTGGTGTGTGTGACATACAGCGTTTGTGTCACATACTGTGTATTGCATGAATGTAGCATCCACATGAGAAGGGTTTACGTACAAAATACAGATATAAAGTACAGTAAACAAACTACCAATCACAGACTAGTAAAGAGGGGAGAGGGTCCTGCCCTTGCGGGCTTACAGGCTACAGGATAATGGTGATCAAGACAGCAGGTTAATAAACAATATAAAAATAGCAGTTCACAGGTTAATAACAAACTATTCTGAGTTAATTTTTAATAAACCTTTCAATATGTCCTGTGGGTATGCTGGTTGTTATGGTCTAATGAACTGGAATCATTGTTTGAAGTCATACATAATAAGTTGGCATTTTTCCACTTTCTTCCAGTATACATCTTTCACTCACTAGAGCTCAGAAAATCATTCATTTTCTGGTGTTACTCGAGATGTGGCAGAGAGAACGGGTATGGTGATGGAAACAATGAGCCATCTTTTTTTGGGTGACAAAGCCAGTCACCTTTGATGCAACCCTTTTTTATTTTAAATATCTCTGTTAATTCTTAGTAATAAAAAATAAGTAAACTCCTGAGTAATCATTTTTAAATCACTAAATCTTCTCATTTGGAGAATTTCTCACTGTGGCAATGCAATTGCTATACAGTATATACAGCCATATATTCTTCTCCAAATAACATTTAGTTTAGAAGATCACCACCTTAACCAAACCTGATTTATTGTGCCAGATTTTTAATTCCTTATGGAAACTTCTTAGGATGACGCAAAGGCAAACCAGGGTAGCCTGACCCCCCATTTATCAAAAATTAGAGTCCTTGACTAACAGTCATTGCAAATAGTCTAAGCTATAGTGGTCCAGAATATAATTGTTGAAGTATCAGCTTTATAAAGCTTAAGAAAAATGATTTATAACTTACAAGCAGTCTCCATCCGTAGACTGGAAAGGCGGGCTCCCCGGTTCCATTTTTCCCCCTCGCTGGCCCCTAGCACGCTCTGCTGGGTGTCCTCATTCCTTGTGCTGTGCCACCTCTTTTTAAAATTCCCACCTCCTTTGCTACTATGATGCGCCATATCCGGCCCGCTGCATTGTGGGGGCTGATCACGTGTTCTGCTCGGCTCCGACGCATGCGCATATTGAAGCCGAGCCGTACACTTCATATCCGCCCCGGTGTATTGTGGGGTCTTATGATGTGTACGGCCTGGCTTCAATATGCACACTGCGCATGCGCTGGTGCTGGGCAGAACATGTGATCAGCCCCCACAATGCACCAGGCCAGATATAACGTTCCAGCCGGCTTATGATGGCAGCAGAGGAGGCGAGAATTTCAAAAGAGGTGGAACAACAGAATGACTGATGACGCCCAGAGGGGCGAGCTGAGAGCAAGCGAGGAGGGAGAATGGAGCCCGCCTTTCCAGTTTCCAGATGGAAACTGCATCTACTTTAAGTTTATAAATCATTTTTCTTAAACTTTATAGGGCATGATTAGCTCAGACAGGAATGGTTAGGGATCAGCTACCAAGGTGCAGGGACAGGTAGTGATAGGTTAGGGGGGGTAGAACGAGCTGACAGATTCCCTTTAAGATCTGCTGCGTTTTTTTCTCTTGAAAAGTGATCCTCAAAAACAGGAGCGTGTCAGTTTCTGTGGCATTTTTCTAATCCCATTGAAAGCATTCTGTATGGGGAAAAAATCACGCCAGAAAAGGCAGATAAAAAAATGGGTCAGAAACGAATGATCTGTTTTCTGATGCGTTTTTTTGAGAAGCTGATCCTCTTTTGCACCTGAATAAGTAAGAACCCCCCCCCCCCCAAAATGGATTCACAGTGTGAACATAGCCTAAATCTTTTCTTTATTTCACTTTGCATTTTGTTGATAAAAACTAATGAATACTTTTATTTTTAAAAGTATTCTAACAGTGCTGCATTCTTTCCATACCTGTCTGAAACTTTTTTTTTTTTTTTTTAAATTGTAGAATTTTTAAAATTTTTTAAGCTAAGGTATATTTATAGAATAGCTATGGAAATATAGATTTCATGAACTTTGGATCCTTTTGTAGTATTAGCATTACAATCTGCAGGCATTGGAAGGGGACATTTTCCTCCTAAATTGTATAATTACTTTACATCATACTTTACAATATTTTACCTTAGTGATGCCTTATTAGATAGAGTGGAATTCGGCCGTGTTCTTTGACTCATACAATGAGACCATTTTACGAAAGCTTTAAGAAGTTTCCTAAATTAGGCCTCAGAAAGACAAATAAGGAGAAGGCGTGCTCTTAATAATGACTCTTGTTTACTTTTACAAAGTTGAAGTGTGGGTCAGCCAACTTTTTAACAGAAATAAGGTTGCATTGTTCAGCATGTGCAGGGAGAGATGCGGAAGGAACACATAGGCCAGGCATGGCTAGAACTGCAAGGTGGGAGTGAGACTTGAAAGATTTCTTATCTTCCCGCTAGAGAACACAGTTCTCCAAACACTGACTGATACAGGCTGAAGAGGTAATAAGACACATGGCTTATGACCAACATCATAGAAACAGCAGTCACAACTATGTTATTAGCAAGCGTAGAAGGAAACATGACTATAGTTTTTGCTTAAAGGGAATCTGTCACCAGATTTTTGCCACCTAATCTGAGAGCAGAATAATGTACAAATGGAGAACCTGATTATAGCGGTGTCACTTACCAGGATGCTTACGGTAGTTTCCATAAAAATCCCAGTTTTATCAGCAAGAGATTATCACTAGTAGAAATTGCTTGTTTTTGAGATCATAAGATCCATAGGTCCTTACTTCTGCTTAGGCCACATTCACCTGTTCAGTATTTGGTCATTATTTACATCAGTATTTTTAAGCCAAAACCAGGAGTGGAACAGAGGAAAGGTATAATAGAAACATGTCACACTTATGTATTTTTTACTCACTTTTATCATGTAGTATACATTGCCAATTTCCAAAAAAATTCTTCAAAATGGCACACACACTTCTAGAATTTTATTATAGTATAATGAGACTTTTTGTTCTGTAAGTGCAATGTATTGGCTACATGTGTGCACATCCTTAAAGTACTTTTGTTTGATCTAAAAGCATAAAGCCATCCCACCATGACATGGTGTACCCATCAGGACAATCCTAATCTAGTATTAAAACCTTACTTCTTCGACAATCACATCAATGTGAATATTTGATGTAACTGAGACCAGGTAAGGTTTTAATAGTAAAGTAGTAAAAATGGGTACACCTTGTTGTGGTGGGATGGCTTTATTTTTTTTGAGTACCCTATGTTATTTATATGTACTAATACTATTTACTTATTGTAAAGTTCATTTTATGTTTTTCCTTGGGTTTTGTCTTGGTTTTTCTCTTGAGTTTTGTCTTTGGGTTTTGTCTTGGGCTTTGTCTGTGCGCTTATTGCACTTATGCACTATGCTCTGGTTCTTTTTCTTTTGTTTTTTTCTATTTTGTATCCTCTAACAAAACTAAGACACACACCAAAAACTTTGGGTCCAGTTTATCAAACAGCATGTTCCAGAAAAACTGGTAAAGCATGTAGCTTTTTAAAAGTTGCAGATGAGCTGTGACCTCGCAGGGCCATAAAAATTCACTACAGATTATACCACAAACGTGGTGGACATTCTAGCAGAAATGTACACCTGTCCATTTTGGTTTCAGGCACATAGAAGCTGAAAGAGGTGCCAAATTGTTTAAGAATATGCAAATAAGTCTGTGGAGCCTCGGTTAGGAGTCTCAAACACAGGACTAGCCAGATATCCTTCCAGTGAAGGACCCAGTCAAGGGGTGGCTCCTTGCGGAGAACACCATAACCACCATGTTAAGTGGCCCTTTTAGTCAATATCCAGCTCTTTTACAAGCTTAGAGATATGACAAGGGAATACCAAGACCAGGTATCTTGGACTGGTCTCCCTGAGATCAGTGAATACTTTGTGAAATTGTTTAAGAGACACGGACCTCTAAAAGGGTAATTTTCTCCCCAAATTATTCCCCTATGGTCAGCAAGTTATCCCCTATCCTCAGTGTTTAGTACTATATTGCAGCACCAGAACCCTGGGTTCAAATAATAATAACTGTTTTTAGAGCACCATTAATTCCACGGTGCTGTACATGTGAAAAGGGTTTAAGTATAAAACACACATTTAAGATTATGGTGAAAAAAAACTAATATTGTCAGAATAGTACAAAAGGGGAGAGGGCCGTGCCCTTGTGGGCTTACAGTCTACGAGATAATGGGGGAGGAGACAACAGATCGGAGGGTTGCAGCAGCTCATGTGTTGAGGTAGGTCACAGCACACTGTAAGCTTTCTTGGAGAGAAGGGTTTCCAGGTTCCATCTGAAAGTTCCAAATGTAGTGGATAAATGGGCATGTTGGAGCTAAGAAGTCCAAAGGATGGGGGATACTCAGGAGAAGTCATGGAACCAATTGAGTGAGAATTGTACAAGTGTGGAAGAAAGGAGGTCATGAAAGGATCCAACCAATGACTTCTGCAAGGATGTATGTTTCCCCCATGTTTGCTTGGGTTTCCTCTGGGTACTCTGTTTTTTTCCTGACACTTCAAAGACATATTCATAGTGAATTTAGATTGTGAGCCCCAGTGGGGAGAATGAGCTTACAAGGACGAAGTGTCGTATGATCCGCGCTGCTGCCAAAGGAAGACCAGGACAATGGATCGTCTGGTTGAAGATAACTCTTTAATCCTATGCGTTTCGGAGCCCCTCTTGGCTCCTTCCTCAGGGAAATATCTTAATTAGCCAGGAGGGGCTCCGAAACGTGTAGGATTAAAGAGTTAACTTCAACCAGACGATCCATTGTCCTGGTCTTTCTTTGATAGCAGCGCGGATCATACGACACTTCGTCCTTTTATGCTGATTTCTGACTGCGGTTACCCATGGATGTGTGGATCCAGCAGCAGCTACCGGCTAAGCATTCATACTGGTTGTGGGTTTACACAACCAGATCAGGTGAGCAGGCCCTTGTCGCCATACATATACTTCTATATATTAGAGATAAGACCCTATTGTGCATTTGTCTCATTTTTTTAGATTAGTGGGGAGAATGATCACTTATCATTTTTTAAAGAATAACCATCTATTAAATTCTGGGCCTCTTACTCCAGCGGCCTATGTATCAAAATTGGCGTACAGATAATAGCCTTGTATTGTTTTTTTTAAGCTAAATGATTGATACCACCCTTAAAACCGTAACTAAAACGAACAAAACCAGATTTATTTCTCAAATCATTTTGATGAGTAAAATCAAAGTAAGAGAGTTATAAAATAGCAACACATGTATGCTTCAGCAAGATCATCGAAGTTCTGTTATTGGAAAATGAAGTATCCTGGCCACAGTTGTACAGTTTTGTTTAGATAACATATAGAACAATAGTAAGCTCTGGTGTAGTCAGTGCATAACCCAATATATCATGGCTGGGATGCTCGCCATGTCCTCTTCTGTGTTATGCCTCCACACACATGGTCAAGCAGCTGTTCACTGGGAAATGAAATAGATTCCTGTCATCACTCAGTGGAACAAAGTGCCATGCAGAATGGAGCATGTAAACATGAACGTGCATGTACAGGCACTAAGACAGATCATTAAATTAACCTGTTTGCTGACCTTTCTATATAAGAATAATGGAGTATTTACAGTTAATGTTAAGCTTGAAGATCTCTTTCCCCTAATACATTAATGGCTGTATATGTCTACCCTTGAGTTGTCTTATTAAGTTTATAAATATTTAATGTAGTTGTTTAGTTTTATCCATTTCTTGGTAATTTAGGGAATTACTAATACTCCTGTAGTTACAACTCCGGAAAAAACTTTCCAAAATCGTGGCGAAGCTATTAAGGCTGATGCAACTATGTGGATAAAATCCAATAGATTTTAAATTGTAACCTGTCAAGAGGTTTTTGCTACATCATCTGTGATCACCATGATGTAGTAGTAGAGACTAGTGATGGGCAAAGCCAAGCTGTAATGTTTAGGTTCCGTACCGAACATCTAGAGTCTGTGCATGCCCCCGATCATGGATTTCCCTGAGAAGTCGGTGTTACTGTTCAAGTTCAGCCACTTGGATAAAGAGCTAGGGGGCTAAAAAGGAAGCAAAATGTGGATTAATGTAGTAACATTATACTTACCAGTCTCCATGCTGTGCTCACACCACTTCTGGGTCCGCTCATTAAGCCTTATGAATATTCCTCTGCTTCCATCACCCACCCTCTGTGACGGCGTCTGATTGGTTGCAGTCAGATTGCGCCCCCTATCCTCTGTGCTATCATCTGCGATTGTTTGCCATACGCAGTAATGAATGGCAGCCAAGCTGCCATCATATTAGTGTAAGAATAAATAATTAAAAAAAATGGCATGGGGTCCCCCATATATTGATACACAGCTCAGATAAAGAACACTGCAGCCTGCAACCCCCAGCTGTGTGCGTTATCTTGATTGGGTTTCAAAATACAGGGGATGCCATGCAATTTTTTTTTCAATTATGTAAATACTAAAACAAAATAGCTTGGGGTCCCCTCAGATTTTGATTCTCAGCCAAGGCAAAGCACACAGCTGGAGGTTGGTATTTATATCCTCGGGGAGCCTATGGTTATTGGGCACACCAAGCTAAAAAAAATAACAGCTTGCAGAGGCTTCAGAAATGGTGCATCCATTACGTTCGCCATTCCTGGCCCTTACCCGTTTTTTCCAATTGCTATGGTGTGGTGGCAATCAGGGTGATATAGGGGGTTATTGACAGCTGTGAGTTTACAATTGACATCAAGCCCTGGACTGGTGATGTATATGTCTCTATGTGACTGCCACATTACCAATCCTGTAAGTAAACAGTTTAAAATCTAAGGGTCACAATAAATGAGATCACCTTGTCATGGTTATCAGGCTCACATGCATTGGCCAATAAATAAGCTATGTATCTATTTTTTTAAATGTTCTTATAGCAGTAATGCAAAACCAAAATTTCCCTTGTCCAATTGTAGCACAGTTTAGCATTATAAGCTGCTGCTGTATATGATTTTGTAGTTAAAAATCACAGGCACAGAGAAAAATCCTTCATAAAACAGACATTCATTTCGATGTGCACACTGCTAGGTTTCCCCACGGATTGCAGCTAGTGCCTGAGTAGCTGAGATGGGGAAACTTTATAGGGAGCCTAATCTCAAAAGTTACATCAAACAAATTGGGTTCATCCAAAGTGGACAACCACTTTAAGCAAACAGTGTTTATTGCTTCTAGCGTAGATAAAAGGACATGCTCCTCCAGCTACCCAGGAGAAAGTCAGATAACCAGTATGGACTGGCTGGTTTGGATGTGGCATAGCTGTAAGTAAAATGTCAATAACTGCTTCTTGTCCCTATTTTTTAGGAAGTCTTTCACTCTTTGAGCTATGAAGCTTTGAAGCTACACTTTTTACTGCTAATAGTACACACACACACACACACAATACTAAGGCACACTGAACCTCTTACACCATTATGAAAGGCTCTCAAAAACAGTCTTTAGAGGTGTTCTATAAAAGTCTTCCATATAGAATAAAAGAAGTGTCATGACATTCCTCAATGTTCTATTCTCACTTAAATTTAAGATATACTAGTCCCTCAGTATAACTCACCAACCCCCTACAATACTTGGTGTCAGTGGCATAATGTGAAGCTTGTGGGCCCTAATATTAGATGTCAGGGCCCCAAAAATGTCAAGCCTTTAATAGTATTTTTATAAAGGTCAAAGATACCTGGGGGTCGGGCCCCTAGGTTCCAGGACTTGGATGCCAATACAGCCCCTGCACCAATTATAATTACACCCCCACTGGATGGTAGTGACCATAAGAATGGGATTTGTCCTGCTATGGTCATGCTGTCATGTTTACATTACAACTAAACCCAAATTTGGGTTTAAATGTCTATCTAACAATATTTTTATTCCCCCCAACATTTTCTATCATTACAAGCAAATCAATCTTCAGTTGTCATCGAAGCAAATTCATCAAAAAGATTTCACAGCAGCTAATAATAAACAGCTTTACCGTACTTGTAAAATTCCTGTTTCCAAATCAAGCGTAACTGTAATTGTCAAGCGTAACCGTCTTTTTTCATGGAGGGCTAAATAATAGTTTAAATATGCTCTGCACAGATAACATCACATATGATAAGCAGCACAGATGTCAGCGAGATCTGTAGATCTGTGAACGGTTTGATATGTTACGGTATGCCGCAAATGGAAGGAGTCATTTCAGATGTTATCTCAGGTCTAATGCAGTGGAAAATGATTTTCAGTTTTGGAGGAGTTAATGGTAATTAAACCACCACACATAAATCTTGTATTATACCTGGAATCAAAAAGATTGCATGTAAGGATGTCATGTATGGTTAAGACCTGCACAGCCTATCAGGTGATTGCTACATTGGGCAATGGAGTTATCAAAGATGCAATATTACACTGCAAGACCTGACATTTATAGTATACTATTATCTTAGATATAAGATCTGCTTGAGTATAACTAATCTGTACCACAACAGACATATTCAACATATTTGCCCTCCGTGAAGAAGGCCCAAAGAAGGGGTCCCTGGTAAAGGCTAGGTAATACCTTTATAAGAATTACTCAAACATAATATACAGGAATCATAATAAAGCTTATGGTTTCCTACAAATGAGCATAAAGAAAGAGGAATAAATAAAGTGGTATATCCCGCTACTTCCAGAAATATAACAAATCTTGGAGATGTAACAAATTTTGTCTGTATTCAGACAACGCGTTTTGGAGTTGGCTTAACTTCTTCAGGGATTCTGAGGAAGGAGATAATAATAATATTTATTCATTTATATAGCGCTATTAATTCCATAGCACTTTACATACATCAGTAATGCTGTCTCTCTTGGAGCTCACAATCTAAACATCCTATCAGTATGTCTTTACAATGTGGGAGGAAACTGGAGTGCCTGGAGGAAACCCACACAAACACAAGGAGAACATACAAACTCCTTGCAGATGTTGTCCTTAGTGTCCTTGGTGGGAATTGAACCCAGGACCTCAGGACCTCAGTGCTGCAAAGGCTACAGTGCTAACCACTTGAGCCACTGTGCCACCCAATAAACCAACTCCAAAACATATTGCATGAATATATGGCAAAACCTGCTACATCTCCAAAATTTGTTAGATTTGCGGCAGAACCCAAGGAGAAAATGCTTCATTTATTCTGCTTTCTTCACTTGTTCTCCATCCACCAGGTGTAAGGGGCTGGAGCAGTAGACCTCTATTGGATCTACTATCATATGCATTTGAGTTGTGCAGCACACAACCTGTCCAGGTCAGCAATCTTTTGTCAAGTCGCCCCCGCAATACAAATATCACATGGATCACCTCTTTCTATTCCTCTACACCTTTGCACAGGTCAGCTGCTCTTTCGCCATCTAAAAGAATGAAAAACAGCCCATGCTCCGGATTACTGGAAATCACTTTTATTATGTGACCCTTTTTTATTGATTGGTCATAAAAAAAAAACATTGTGGTGCGTAAATGCCTTTTTTGATGTTATCAACTTCTATTTTATATTTTAAACTCTTATTTGTTGACTTAGTTTTTTTTTATCTTTATTATCTTTTAAAGGAGATCTGTGGATACATTTAAATATACCTGGCCCAGATTCATCAGTTAGGCTGGCTTCACACTGCAGTTTTGTTCCTGTTCGTTGGATCATGTTTTTTGCAGGATCCAATGAACAGGAACAGACAGCATCAGATTGGCACCTCCAGATGCCATTTCTGTGTCTGGTTCGGTATCCGGACACAGAAAGAGCAGCGGGGAGCCGAGCACGCTGTCAGTGCTGTGTAATATCACTTTAGCAGTGTACCTATATACACTGCTAAAGTGATATTAAATAAAGAGATGATTAAAAATAAAAAATAATAAATCCTCACCTTCCGGCAACCACGAGTGTCCCACGCTGACTACAGCTCTTCCGGCCATTCAAAGACCTTGCATGATGTCACCGGGAGTGGCGAGGCAACTCGATCACATGACTACATCAGCAAATCTGATATGGTTACGTGATTGGGTTGCCCCGCCCCTCCCGATGACATCATGCAAGGTCCTTAAGCTTTGTATTCAGCGCCTGACACTGTCGCCCAGACAGGTGAGAAATAATTTATTCTTAATCATCCCTTTATTTAATATCACTTTAGCAGTGTATATAGATACACTGCTAAAGTTATATAACACAGATGTACTATGGGTACAGTGTATTGCTCCTGATCCTTTATCCTTATCCTGAACGCAGACTGTAAATAAGCGTTGGTGGTTGCTGGGCTTTGTGGAGCAGCGACGCTTATTTAGTGTTGAGGGAGTAGAGAAACATTCGGATTCGGATAGCTCTAACTGACTACTTTGAACTGTTTCATTACTCGTTACTCGTCCAATGCAAGTCAATGAGGCACTCACTCTGATCTGTATACTTAAACATTTCAAAGTATTCGGTTAGAGCTTTCCGAATCCGAGTATATTACTACTCATTCATCACTAGTGGTCTTACTAGGATTGGGACTCCACAAAGTCCCGCAATCATTGTAATTCTGACAGGCGACATCATCGGGACCTGATTGGCTCAGGTTTCCATGATGTGCTATCTTTATATGCTGTAATCAATAGTGATCACAGCATTTAGAAATTTGTGAAAGGGAGTGCACGCTCCTTCTCTCACCCCTCCGGCACCCCCAAGACATGATCACATGGGAGTCGAGAGTCGTCATGGCCATGGCCGCCATCAGACCCTTATAGGTCTTAATCATTAAGGGGTCCGGCCAATCATTGGAGGGGGCATGGCTATAGGGGGGCCCAAGTGAGCTAGCGGGGGATGTGGTGGCCATTGGAGCAAGGAGGCCCCTCATCCCCCCGGCCAGCACGCGGCTCTTTGCGAGCAGATGTCGGATGATCTCAGATCGGATGAACCATAATCATTCTCAGTCTCACCGACACATAGGATGGCTGGCAGCAGCACAGCCTGTACACACACACAACAGCAGCGCCGCTGCCCACCGGCCTCATGGCAGCTAGAGGTCTGCCGGATATAGTGAACTGTTAGACCCAGCCAGAAGCAGGTAATGCATTATACCAGTGATCAGACTAATAAAAATAAAAGTCCATAAAGGGAATAAGTACAAAAGTGGGGAAAAAAAAATCATCGGACTATTAAAAATAATACTTTGCCAATAAATATGTACAGTATATTTGTGTAAAAAAAATAAAAAAAGTATTTGGTATTGACGCATCCAGAACATCCCAATCTATAAAACTGCCACACTATTTAACCCCTTTAGTAAAAACTGTAAAGAAAAAAAAAAGAAAAGAATAAAAAAGTGGTAAACCATGCTTTGTTATTATATAAACAATGAAAAAACTACCGTATATACTCGCGTATAAGCCAAGTTTTTCAGCCCAAAATTTGGGCTGAAAAGTCCCCTCTCGGCTTATTTGCGAGCATACCAACTGAAGGCCGCCTGCCCGCCGCCCCCATCAGTATACAGGCCCCCCCCATTAGTATCCAGGGCCACCCCTTGCTCCGGAAACCTGTAAAGTAAAATCATTATACTTATCACTGTCCTGTCGCCGCCGTCCCCGCCGCTGCCGACATCGCGCTCCTCCGTCTTCTTCCGCCTTCCTCTGGTCGGCGCAGGCAATGATGTCATTGTCTGTGCCACAGGAGGAAGCCGGAAGACGCTGCATGAAGACGGAGGATACATATAATTCCATGTAACCCATAAACACGGAAAGTGAGTGTTGGTTTCACCACCTATCTGTGTAACACTCAATAGACAATTATATAATGAAGAGGACAAGAGTGGATCATGTGCAATTGAAATATTTATTTTCGCCCCCTGGCTATAAGGCTGATGGATAAAAATATTTTATGGAGCAGGTGGTGCAGGGACAGTCTCCCCTATTCTATCCTACTCCCCCGGGGGATCCATCCATCTGGGACTTTGTCCTCTTGCCCGCAGTGGTATGCATTAACTATCCCTTAGGGGATTTACTGCACTATTAGGCAGCAGGCAGTGTTGGTATGCTGAGTATACAATATGGATAGGTGGTTACTCTGTATTTTGTCCTGATAGAGAACTATGTTAGGCTAATGATATTGGCATAATAATTTGCTGTTTACAGAAGTTTCCATGCCTTAATGTATTTGATCTCCACTGTGAGTTTATTGCATCTTGTGTATACTGTTTCTTGCTGCCTTAAAGGTGTTTTCTGTAACCATACTACGCTGTGGAATAGGGGAGATTGTCCCTGCACCACCTGCTCCATAAAATATTTTTATCCATCAGCCTTATAGCCAGGGGGCGGAAATAAATATTTCAATTGCACATGATCCACTCTTGTCCTCTTCATTATATAATGAAGACAGAGGAGCGCGATGTCGGCAGCGGCGGGGACGGCGGCGACAGGACAGTGATAAGTATAATGATTTTACTTTACAGGTTTGCGGAGCAAGGGGGGGGGCCCTGGATACTGATGAGGGGGCCTGTATACCTCTGGGGCTGCTGCTGTATATACCCCTGGGGCTGCTGCTGTATATACCCCTGGGGCTGCTGCTGTATATACCCCTGGGGCTGCTGCTGTATATACCACTGAGGCTGCTGCTGTATATACCTCTGGGGCTGCTGTATACTACCACTGGGGCTGCTGTATATACCTCTGGGGCTGCTGTATACTACTACTCAGGCTGCTGTATATACCTCTGGGGCTTCTGTATACTACCACTGGGGCTGCTGTATATACCTCTGGGGCTGCTGTATACTACCACTGGGGCTGCTGCTGTATATACCACTGGGAAGGCTGCTGTAACACTGCTGGGGCCTGTATATACCACTGGGGAGGCTGCTGTATACCACACTGCTGGGGGCTGTATACTACCACTGGGGAGGCCTGTATACCACTGGGGGGGCCTGTATACCACACTGCTGGGGGCTGTATACCTGTGCTGGGGTCCACCCTCGGCTTATACACGAGTCAATAGGTTTTCCCAGATTTTGGGGGCAAAAGTAGGGGGTCGGCTTATACACGGGTCGGCTTATACACGAGTATATACGGTAAGTACATCTCACCAGCATGATGTCTACAACCACTTATCCAAGAATATAACAGTTGAGCCCACTGGCACACCTGGTCAAAATAATATTTCCCTCATACTGTTCTTTATGTTTAAGTGTACCGTAATGTATACCCTTTAATTGAAAAATGTTTAATAAATATACATTTACAAAAAAAAAAAAATAATATTTCCCAACAAAAACAAGAGATCTGGTTCTTCGCAATGAAATTTTCTTCTTTATTTCTTCATTCAAAGACTACATAATCTTGGAGAGCCAGATCTGCTGACGCGTTTCGTCCAACATGTGAACTTTTTAGTCATAACATGATCTACTTACAAGTGAGTGTGCATTAAAAACAATAAACCACTTCTCTTTCCTGTGATATCATCAATTAATATACAAAATATTTTAGAGAGATAAGAAAGAAAAACATTATTACACAAATCTGACAAATACACCAGAAAATATACATGAGATCCTGTCGAAAATAGTCTGGAATAAAATAAAAGAGTCTTTATTGAAACATCTTAAAAAAGCATAAACAGGTTTCGTTCAGCATGTCTATGCTTTTTTAAGATGATCCAATAAAAACTCATTTATCGTATATACTCAAATATAAGCCAACCCAAGTAAAAGCTGAGGCCCCTAATTTTACCCCGAAAACTGGGGAAGCCTATTGACTTGAGTATAAGCCTAGAGTGGGAAATGCAGCAGACACCCATCCTGACATATAGCTCCTCATCACTGTATATAGCCTCCCATCACTGGTATATAGCCCCTATTACATTATATGTCCCCATCACTGGAATATAGCCCGCATTACTGATATATAGCCCCCATTACTGGTATATAGGTCCTGCAGACACCGTGCGTCCTCCCTCTGGTATTCCTGCTTCCAATCATGTGACCGGCGCCGCAGTGACATCATCGCTGTGAGTCCTGGTTACATGATTAGAAGCAGGAAGACCGGAGGGAAGATGCACAGTTATATGATTTATGTGGTTCTCAGCGCAGAGAATGCTGAGAATATCTATCGGCGGCTACATAATAATCTCTAAAAATCGTGATTCAGACATAATTCCAATGGGGGCACGAATGTGGTCATGGAATGATGTGCCCTCCTGTCGGTGTATTTTATATGCTGCGTTAACTTCACTCCACCAGGGCAGTGATGACTAAATATCACAGCCATCATCTGCAAGGAAAGATATGGTCTCAGTTTCTGAGCCAGCATCAAAGTCAGGAGCCAGCATATAATGAAACTGCATGTCATATGGTGGAAAGGGGTTAAAAAGGGGTGTCCGATGAAAAGAATTTATGACCTATCCTTAAAATAGGTGATAAGGGCCCGTTACACGCTTCAATGTCTCAGCGATCCGACCAACAATCTGACTTGACCTGGATCGCTTGAATGGATCGTTCGATGATCGCTGGTGAGGTGTCACACATACAGATATCGTGAACGCGTAGCAACAATTCCGCAACAAGTGAACGATACTTGCGGTCGTTTGGTCGCCTACATCCTTCAGTTCTGAATAGGCGGAGTTGTAAACGAGATCGTTATCATGGTGTCACACACGACGATGCAGCAGATCGAACATACGATCAATAACTGATTTATGGTCCTACGATCAACAATCAGCCGACTTATCGTTGGTCGTTTCTACGTGTCACACGCAACGACGTCATTATGACGTCGTTGCTCCGCCCCAAAAGCCGTGACATACCAACAATATCGTTATCGATATTGAAGCATGTAACGGGCCTTATAATGTATTCATTTGTGGGGATCTGACTGCTGGAAGCTTCACAGAATGGCAGAACATGGAACTTCTGTCCTCGTTAGAATGTAGCTGGTGCATGTGCATGACCTGACAATCCATCTCCATGGGGCTGCTGAGCTTGGATTAACCAACAGGACCATAGAGAATAAATTTCAAAGTTAAGTCTGGTTCACCTTGACCCAGGAGAGCATAGGACCAAAATCCAAGTGATCCAAAACTCCACCAAAAGAAAGTCCAGCATGTTTACTTGCAGGGTAAAAGTAGTTCTTTATTAATCCAAATATAAAAATAGCCATAGAGAATGGACAAAAGCCACCAGTAGATTCATATTAAAATGTCCCAGATGCAATCAAAGGATTTACATGTTCTGGGGAGCCCCTTTCTAGAAATCTAAATTCTAAGACTAATGCAGTGATAAAAAAAACCCATAAAAGTTCACGCCTACTTGGTATCCCACACATGAATCTAATACCATTAATTTAATTAACATAAATCACATAACCAACAATTTAATACTATACTAAAAACTATGCATTAATTTACAAAAGGTATAAACAATAATTCAATAGTGTAGTATAAGATCTGTACGTTTGTTCATACCCAGTGAGCAACACAATTTTAGGGACATAATCCAATATGCCACTTGATTTAAAAGGCCATGTCTCCTGTGTCCACCATGCAGTAAGGGTTTATCTCTCTCTATGCTATAGAATGTGAGTCCGGTCAGATCTCTCCCGTGTATGTCATAAAAATGTTTTGATGCATTTCAGGGATTGTTAGTATCTTTATTTACCGCATTTCTAGTAGGTTCATTTATTCTTTGCCTTAACTTTCTAGTAGAGCATCCAATATATTTCTTACCACATCGTTCATATTCAATGCAATATACAATAAATGTTGTACTGAAGTTAATAAATCACCTAAATTCAGTTTTATCTTTGTTAGCCAATATCTTAATTGTATTACTTTTTTTAGCATAATTACAAGCTGCACATTTATCACCCCCTATTTAAGAAATCCTGATGGGTTTCCCACCCTAAAACAAATAAATTATCAAGTGAAGGGGAAAATTTAGCGCCCATGGAAGCACCAGGGAGCTGTAAAATTTTTTTTTCATAACGTAAAATATTATATTTTCATAGATACCTAAGCAGCATTAACAAAAAAGTGCACAGATCGTCACTGTAGGTGGTATACTTGTTAAGAGATTGTAGATGTTCATGTGGGATGCTCGTATAAAAAAATTCAATATCGTATGTAATCCATGTGTAACACTTGCACCACACAATACTCTGCAAAGATGTCAATACATGTTTGATGTCTTTAAATAGCCCGGACACTTTTTCACAATTGGTTGAAACAAGCTATCCTCCCTATCACAAAGATGCTCATTCAAGGAACTGATCCCAGCAACAATCTGTTGTAACAAGAGGGATCTGTCCTTGTGAACCTTTGGAACATAGAGGTGATGTGGTCACTCACTAATAAAAATTCTAATGCTGGCTTCACACCACGGCAAGGTTCGGTCCGGGGCTGTCAGGCATGAACCTGACAGCCCCGGACCGGATCAGCATGAAGAACCGGAGGGCCAAATGTGCCCTACGGTCCGGTGTGCAGCCGGATGGCTGTAATTGCAGCCGCAGCTGCTGATTTTACAAGATCGCGGATAGCAGGGAGCAAGCCGCGGTCCTGAAGTCACAGCGGCGTGCAGCCACCGATGTCCAGTTCCCGGCGCAATCCGGCCCCGTAGGCTCCCATGTTAGGGAGCGCCGGATTGCCCCGGATCCGGGAGAATCCGGGCGAATCCGAGATCCGGCTTTTTGGGGTGAGCAACATTTTTGTGTCTGGTGAGAACAATCCGAATTCTCCCGGATTCATCCAGAGAGATGGAAACCGGATGGCAGAGATCTGCCATCTGGGTCCATCCGGCCCCATAGGCTACTATGGGGCCAAAAAACGGTCCGGGGCTGTCTGGTTTACACCGGACAGCCCCGGACCGGACCTTGCCATGGTGTGAAGCCAGTCTAACTCCCTCTTAGAAATAACCTCCAATGAAAAACCCTCCTCTAAAAGGATTTTAAGCTTGTTTTTAAAGATGGCAGTGGGATCGTTTGACAATTTAAGACAAACATTATTGTCATTCAAGATAGTCTGATTAAGTTCAATGTAGAGGTCTTTATTTAATACTATGATGGCAGGTGCCTTATCCGCTCTCATAACCAAAATATCCAGATTTTCTTTAAGAGGTCTGATGTCTAGAAACTTGCACTTTTGGTAAGGAGATGTTGATGAATAATATACTGATAGCAGATTTATGTCACCCCAGATATGTTTGCGTCCAAAATACTGTGTTGTACAGTGCAAGCATAGTGGATGGGATTTGTAGAAATCCCATTGTCACTGTGATTTTCCCGACGGCAGCGTGTTTTCAGCTGCAGTGCGGGTTTCCGGATTTCCGCATCTCTGCAGCATGTTAATTTCATGCTGCGGAGTCAGAAGAGATATCCAACAGCTGGATGCAGGGAGAAGCAGCCCTGCACCCCGTGCAGATTAGGAGTACAGGGTAGTTGCAGTCTGCCTGAGTGCACCTGGGGGCTCCCGCAGGTCCGCAGCCACTATGTTCAAGAAGCAGCGCCTCCGGATCATGAGCACATGCTCTAAAGAATGAATTGCTTAACGGGGATAAACATTTTCCATTATGCTGATTAGTGCAGGTCTCAGTGGTGAAATCCCCACCGGTCTGAAAGGTATCACTGGACAACACCTTGGATATCCAAACATGCTTTTGTTCCGAGACACTGACAAGAAGTCCGGTGGAACTGAACTCCAAGGTGTAGAATTAGGTTTTTCAGAGGATTTCTGAAATTTGGAAGATAAATATGTAATTTGTAACTTCTGTCACATGCAGTATTGTTACAGGAATTTTGTTTGGAATCAAACCAGCATCAACATCCATGTCTATATAGTACAGAGTAAAAACTCGTAAGCGTAACAATGCAATCCAGTTGTGTAGATATTGTTACATCCAGTGCTTTTAATAAATATACGGTACGTTTTCTACAACACTGGATATGTCAGACATCAGGACTGGAGTGAAAAATTTCTACTTAAAAGCATAATTACCGTATCTGATAATGCAAATAGTGTAAATGTTGAGTACCGTATATACTCGTGTATAAGCCGACCCGTGTATAAGCCGACCCCCCTACTTTTGCCCCCAAAACCTGGGAAAATCTATTGACTCGCGTATAAGCCGAGGGTGGACTCCAGCACAGGTATACAACCCCCAGCAGTGAGGTATACAGCAGCCTCCCCAGTGGTAGTATACAGCAGCCTCCCCAGTGGTAGTATAAAGCAGCAGCCCCAGTGGTAGTATACAGCAGCCCCAGAGGTATATGCAGCCCCAGAGGTGTATACAGCAGCCCCAATATACAGCAGCCCCAGTGGTATTGCAGCCCCAGTGGTATTGCAGCCCCTATATACAGCAGTCCCAGTGGTATTGCAGCCCCTATATACAGCAGCCCCAGTGGTATTGCAGCCCCAGTGGTGTATACAGCAGCCCCTATATACAGCAGCCCCAGTGGTATTGCAGCCCCTATATACAGCAGCCCCAGTGGTATTGCAGCCCCAGTGGTATTGCAGCCCCTATATACAGCAGCCCCAGTGGTATTGCAGCCCCTATATACAGCAGCCCCAGTGGTATTGCAGCCCCAGTGGTGTATACAGCAGCCCCTATATACAGCAGCCCCAGTGGTATTGCAGCCCCTATATACAGCAGCCCCAGTGGTATTGCAGCCCCAGTAATGCAGGGCCCCTATATACAGCAACCCCAGTGGTATTGCAGCCCCTATATACAGCAGCCCCAGTGGTATTGCAGCCCCAGTGGTATTGCAGCCCCTATATACAGCAGCCCCAGTGGTATTGCAGCCCCAGTGGTGTATACAGCAGCCCCTATATACAGCAGCCCCAGTGGTATTGCAGCCCCAGTAATGCAGGGCCCCTATATACAGCAGTCCCAGTGGTAGTATACAGGCAGCCTCAGTAATGCAGGGCCCCCCCCTCATGCTCCGGTCTCCTGTAAAGCAAGTTATACTTATCAGTGCCCGCTGCCGTCCGCGCCCGCCGCTGCCGACATCCCGATCCTCCGTCTTCATGCATCTTCTTCCTGTTTCCTGTGCGCGTCGCCGGTAATGACGTCACTGCCTGCGACGCGCACAGAGCAGGAAGAAGATGAATGAAGATGGAGGATCGCATGTCGGCAGCGGCGGGCGCGGACGGCAGCGGGCACTGATAAGTATAACTCGCTTTACAGGTGACCGGAGCATGAGGGGGGGGGGCCCTGCATTACTGGGGATGCGGGGGCTGCTGTATACCGCTGTATACAGCAGCCCCCGCACTGACTCGCGTATAAGCCGAGGGGGGTACTTTTCAGCCCAATTTTTGGGCTGAAAAACTCGGCTTATACGCGAGTATATACGGTAATTTACAATATGAAGACTGCTTTCACACTGCAGTTTTTTCCCTGATCAGGATTCATCAGGTTTTGTGTGCCAAAACCAGGAGAGAACCCAGCAGAGAAAATCTATTGAAAGATTGACACCTGTTCTGGGTTTTGGAGACACTTTGGCACACAAACTGGATGGAACCTGATAGGGAAAAAACTGCAGTGTGAAAGCAGTCCTATAGCTCGATGTTACCTGATCTTAGACATTTTTGAGAATTTGTAAATACAATTTTCTTTTGTTGTATTTTTGTTGTATTTGTTGGTTATATAACACATACAGTGGTACAAAAGGTTTTCATTGTTGATATGTTGCCGATTGCTGACATGGCACAGACTGGTGGTAAGCCAGGTTGGCAAAAGTACACACAAATCCTCTGAACAGTTTGATCCAAGTCCATTCATAAATCATTTAAAATAGGGATCCAAAACACATAGTTCTTAGAGAAGCTAACCTTGATAGGTCATTGTGGCACTGTAAAGAAAGGACTATGAAACCAGTAGATGACTTCAATGGGCAATAAATCAAGAAAACAATGTAGAAAGGTTATGTGACACTTTTCTAAGTGGTTGAACAAATACTGCATTTTTAAAAGAGTTTCTGACCTTTCTGACATGATTGTCTAAATTAGCTCTCCTCCAAAATATAGAAAAATGTCTACAGTGCTACCTAGGGGTGGAAATTTCACTGGTTCACAAGGGCCCAGAAAGTAAGGGGGCTTGCTTCTACTTCCAAATCAGGTGTATTTGTGAATTATGATGTGCTACAGAACAGCAAAGTGCCCATATATATATATATATATAGTCTGCTTCTGGTGCCACCTACAGTACAGACCAAAGGTTTGGACACACCTTCTCATTCAAAGATTTTTTTGTACTTTCATAACTATGAAAATTGTAGATTCACACTGAAGGCATCAAAACTATGAATTAACACATGTGGAATTATTTACTTAACAAAAATGTGTGAAACAACTGAAAATATGTCTTATATTCTAGGTTCTTCAAAGTAGCCACTTTTTGCTGTAATTATTGCTTTGCACACTCTTGGCATTCTCTTGATGAGCTTCAAGAGGTAGTCACCGGAAATGGTCTTCACTTCACAGGTGTGCTCTGTCAGGTTTAATAAGTGGGATTTGTAGCCTTATAAATGGGGTTGGTGGAGACACAGCTGATAGTCCTACTGAATAGACTGTCAGAATTTGTATTATGGCAAGAAAAAAGCAGCTAAGTAAAGAAAAACGAGTGGCCATCATTACTTTAAGAAATGAAGGTCAGTCAGTTCGAAAAATAGGGAAAACTTTGAAAGTGTCCCCAAGTGCGGTTGCAAAAACCATGAAGTGCTACAAAGAAATTGGTTCACATGAGGACCGCCCCAGGAAAGGAAGACCAAGAGTCACCTCTTCTGCAGAGGATAACTTCATCTGAGTCACCAGCCTCAGAAATCGCAGGTTAACAGCAGCTCAGATTAGAGACCAGGTCAATGCCACACAGAGTTCTAGCAGCAGACACATCTCTACAACAACTGTTAAGAGGAGACTTTGTGCAGCAGGCCTTCATGGTAAAATAGCTGCTAGGAAACCACTGCTAAGGACAGGCAACAAGCAGAAGAGACTTGTTTGGATTAAAGAACACAAGGAATGGACATTAGACCAGTGGAAATCTGTGCTTTGGTCTGATGAGTCCAAATTTGAGATCTTTGGTTCCAACCACCGTGTCATTGTGCGACGCTGAAAAGGTGAACGGATGGACTCTACATGCCTGGTTCCAACCGTGAAGGGAGAGGTGTGATGGTGTGGGGGTGCTTTGCTGCTTTGAAGCTCATCAAGAGAATGCCAAGAGTGTGCAAAGCAGTAATCAAAGAAAAAGGTGGCTACTTTGAAGACCCTAGAATATAAGACATATTTTTAGTTGTTTCACACTTTTTTGTTAAGTATACAATTCCACATGAGTTAATTCATAGTTTTGATGCCTTCAGTGTGAATCTACAAATTACATAGTCATGAAAATACAGAAAATCTTTGAATGAGAAGGTGTGTCCAAACTTTTGGTCTGTACTGTATAGGCTAGGGTCACATTTGCGTTCGGGATTGCAGATCCTGATCCGGTTTTAAGCTGTAAAAATGCTCAAAACCGGATCAGGATCCGCAGCCCATAGGTGCCCATTATAAAACCGGATTGCACTTAATGCAATCTGGTTACCGCATTCCGGTTTCACTGCCTGCGTGAAAAATCATGCAGGCAACGTTTTTCGGAGCGGTTTGAAAACCGCAGCAGGGCTGCAATAATGGGCGCCTATGGGAGCCCATCTGCCTACCGCAAGGCACATGTGAATGCCTCCGGTTGCCGGATGCTTTGTTCATCCCTTCTGCTGCGGGGTTGAACAAAGGGTTAATGTGTTAAATATATGTGGGCAACATGTCTCCATGGAGTGTCCACCCTCCCTAGAGACATGTTGTCCAAATACAGTGGCATGTTAATTGTTAATAGCTATTATTACATTATCGCTGCTATTGTCGGCTGTTTAAACTTCTGTATGGAAGCCGGCGGCTCCTCGCTGTGAGCAGGAGTAGCAGTACATAATGTGCGTAATCACATTGCTGGGCAGCATCCTCAATAAGGAGCTGATTCTGCTGCTTACACAAATTGCGTACTGTACCCGCCGCTATCCATGGTGCTGAAGCCTTAAACATCACTTCTATGGCCAGCGCACTGGAGTTTCAATGTGCGCTGGCCATAGAACTGATGTTTAAGGGTGGACACTCCCTGGAGACCTGTTGCCCACATATATTTAACACTTTAACCCTTTGTTTATCCCCGCAGCAGGGATGAACAAAGCATCCAGCAACCGCAGGCATTCACATGTGCCTTGTGGTACCCGGATAGGCTCCCATAGGCGCCCATTATAGCAGCCCCACTGCGGTTTTTAAACCGCTCCAAAAAACATTGCCTGCATGATTTTTCACGCAGGCAGCGAAACCGGAATGTGGTACCCAGATTGCATTAAGTGCAATTCGGTTTTATAATGGGCGTCTGTGGGCTGCGGATCCTGATCCGGTTTTGAGCATTTTTACAGCTCAAAACTGGATCAGGATCTGCAATCCCAACCGCAAATGTGACGCTAGCCATAGGTAAAGTTCACACACCAGAGAAGTTTAACATATTGCTAGGAAGAGAGTTGAGCAAAAAGAGTCACACTTTTATGATCCAAAAGCTACATTCTTTAGCTGATGGCCTCCATTCTGAAATACTGTGAACTTGGCACAACTTTCGATTAACATGCTCAGTGAGGTCTTCTTATTGCAGCACAATGCATTCATGGGGACCTACCAATTAGAAGAGTCACTGAGGTTGTTGCAGGTAGTAGCTTCACAGTGCACTGGTAAGGTGAGCCTGCACTCACCAGTGCACTGTCGGATTGTATCCTGCAAATCTTTTTGTTCAACTGTAGTTGGGATATCAGCCAAACACAATACACCCATATATAGACAACATATTTTATAATTTCCATGATTAATCTGTACACAGTAGTGATCTCATTGGCTGGGAGAGATTTTCTCCTTGCAGAGATCTAGCTGGTGTAAGAAGCAATATTCTCTGGCAAGAAGAATTCAAATTTGCTCTTCTCTAAATTGTATTTAGTGCCTGCTCTAGGCATCTACTAGGGAACGTTGCCTGCAAGACACGTTACAACAGCAAAAGTAGAAGAGCAAGTGCCTTTGATAGCTGTGTCATGGACATTTGAACCATTCAACCAGAACCCTACTTTGTACTGATGAGTAACTATCTCCATAAGAGTGCTGACTACAAATGGGTGTTCTCAATTTGAAATGTATCCCTTGTCAAGTTCCAAAGCTTTTTAGTGAGCTGTGCATTGACTTACAGGATAGATACCTAAAGGTCATGTTCCTTCCTATTGACAAGAGCTAATTGCATATTGTTTACCATGCAAGGATCATTGCCTGTGAGACTACCTCTCCACAAGCAGAATATCTCAATATAGGATAAGTAACTCATTAATTCACAGTGCCATATCACATGTAGTTATGCTGTAGCTATTCTAGGCAAGATTAATATTAATGCTATTAAGATTTTGTAACGCCAGAGTGTGGCAAGGATGCACTCACATCTCCAGCCATCTTGCCGCTTTTGTACTACTCGCATCTCTCTGCTCCCAAGTCCTGCACACACCACGCAGGTTTCCTGGGAGCATGCTAAGGACACAAATGCTTGCACTCCTTGCCTCTAAAAGAGGCAGTTTGAGCACTCTGCAAGTAACTCCAGCTAACAGATGGAGGATACAAGATTCTTTAGGCATCCTCCCCATTACAGACGTCTGCATGCTTGCTAGTTGATTAGTATTCTATTTTCAGAGTGCCTGAACTAGCTGTAAGTATTTATTTCTGCTAATTTTATCACTTTTCCTAGTTTTGCTTTTATCTTCAATAAATAATCAAGATAAAAGCACATCGCCGCGGCACCCCCCCCCCCCCCCCAGCTCCCGGTCCGCAGCCTTCCCCTACTGCCCACATCCTCCTTGCACCCAGCCTTCTGCACCTTCACTCCACTACGACAACCTCCCCTTGGTAAGCCACGGTGGGTTCAGGATGGGGGGACCATGTACAAGGATGGGGGACATATATACCAGGATAGGAGGACCATGTACAAGGATGGGAGACATAAACACCATGATGGAGGACATCCCATCTCTATGTGCCTTGCATATATCTCTTATGGTATGAATTCATTGTACTGCTGCCGTATCTAATCCCTCCTGCATCCCATCTCTATGTTCCCATGCATATATATGTTATGGTATGAATTCATTGTACTGCTGCCATATCTAATCCCTCCTGCATCCCATCTCCATGTGCCTTGCTTATATCTGTTATGGTATAAATTCACTGTACTGCTGCCATATCTAATCCCTCCTGCATCCCATCTCTATGTGCCTTGCATATATCTGTTATGGTATGAATTCATTGTACTGCTGCTGTATCTAATCCCTCCTGCATCCCATCTCTATGTGCCTTGCAAATATGTTATGTCATGAATTCATTGTACTGCTGCCGTATCTAATCCTCCTGCATTTCATCTCTATGTACCTAGCATATATCTGTTATGGTATGAATTCATTGTACTGCTGCTGTATCTAATCACTCCTGCAACCCATCATGGCCCAAACATGGCTGACACCCTCCGACATGGCCTCCCCTGCTGCGCTGTGCTATGGCGGACTTCATTTATCCCTCACACCTCCCAATGGCAACAAACATGGTGGATGAGTGGGTCTTCTCCTTTCTAGCAACTGCACCTTCAACCTAATTCCTCCTCCTCCCTCCCTTAACCTCTCATGTTTTAAAGCTCACTCTGCCCGTATCTATTCTCCTTCCAACCTCCAAGTGGCCGTCATTTATTGACCCCCGGGTTCGGCCATTGCCTTCTTTGACCAATTCTCCATCTGGCTTCTATACTTTCTCTCTGCTGACATTCCCACCATCATAATGGGCAACTTTATCATCCCCTTTGACACCCACCGGTCAACAGCCTCCAAATCTTGCTTCATCCTTTGGCCACTCTCAATGGTCCTCCACAGCCACCCACACAGATGGACATGCACTAGACCTCATCTTCACCCGCCTCTGCTCCCTAACTAAACCCACATCCTCCCGTTTCCCCCTCTCTGACCACCATCTACTCACTTTCTGATCCTTGTCCTCCTCACCTGCCACCCATGTCCACCAACTCGCACACCCTTGCAGAAACCTCACATATCTTGACGTTCACACACTCTCCAACGCCATTTTACTGCTATCCTCCATATCCTCACTCCACGACACTTGCCCATGGGCATGCGCAGTGCGTATTTTGAAGCTGACAGCGCGGGGCGGGTGTAAATACGTCACCCGGCGCCGGGAATGACGCGGATCGCGTCATACAGCCCCACACTGAAGCCCGGACGCAATGGGAGAGCGGGGAGGCGCGCAGGGAGGCGGCAATTTGAATCTGTGATGTAGATCACGCCTATTCAGGCGTGATATGAAGAAGAGGGGCAGCCTGGATGAGTGACTGTAAATAGCATACTCACTCATTATCATCAGTAATGAGGTACTATAATAACGTTTTTATTCACTTTGACTATGTGCATTTAGGAGGTAAAAGGAGTGTAGGGTAAGTGTTAATATGCTCTAGGGACAGCTTTTAATAGGTTTAGAGGTGTTTTGGGGGTGACAGGATCCCTTTAAGACTGGTAGGATCCCTTTCATGGATCTGAAGATAGTGTCTTGAAACGCTGTGATTTAAATACCCTTTTCTGATGTTTGATCTGTGCTTACTCAGCCTAGCCTGCATTGTCTGGATAGTTCTACCTATATATTGGAGTTTACAGGGACACTCCAACATATATATTACAAATTGTGATCTACAATCCATTCTTTGTTTAATTGGGAAAGATTCTTCAGTTGTATTGGATGTAAATTTATTACATCCATGTACAATGCTATTGCAACATTCACATCATCGTGAGTTACATTTATAGCACCCATTTATTGTTTCATTGGTCTTTGTTTGTTGTTCTTTGCTACCAATATTCTTATTTTTTATTTTGTTCGGGGCTATTAGGGCCTGGAGGGTTCTCCCTCTTCTAAAAATAATCTCTGGTTTTTCTGTTATAATTTTTGAGAGGATGGGATCCCCCTTTAAAATAAACCAGTATTTACCCAGAATTGTGTAGATTTTCTTATATGATTGGTTGAAAGTTGTTACTAGATTACACCTATAATTTACAATATCGTTCTCCCCTTCTTTCATTTTTCTTTCTTTATTTGATTCTATTTGCTTAATTATCTCACTCTGTGTGCGGTTTTTACTTCTATTTGTTGTTCTTGTCGTTACAGCATACCCAAGCAGACTCTTAGCAGATGCTTATAATAGAAGTAAAAACCGCACACAGAGTGAGATAATTAAGCAAATAGAATCAAATAAAGAAAGAAAAATTAAAGAAGGGGAGAACGATATTGTAAATTATAGGTGTAATCTAGTAACAACTTTCAACCAATCATATAAGGAAATCTACACAATTCTGGGTAAATACTGGTTTATTTTAAAGGGGGATTCCATCCTCTCAAAAATTATAACAGAAAAACCAGAGATTATTTTTAGAAGAGGGAGAACCCTCCAGGCCCTAATATCCCCGAACAAAATATGAATATTTGGAGCAAAGAACAACAAATAAAGACCAATGAAACAATAAATGGGTGCTATAAATGTAACTCACGACGATGTGAATGCTGTAATAGCATTGTACATGGATGTAATAAATTTACGGTACATCCAATACAACTGAAGAATCGTTCCCAATTAAACAAAGAATAGATTGTAGATCACAATTTGTAATATATATGTTGGAGTGTCCCTGTAAACTCCAATATATAGGTAGAACTATCCAGACAATGCAGGCTAGGCTGAGTAAGCACAGATCAAACATCAGAAAAGGGTATTTAAATCACAGCGTTTCAAGACACTATCTTCAGATCCATGAAAGGGATCCTACCAGTCTTAAATTAATAATCCTAGAACAAATAAGTGAGGAAGTACATGACAGGATCGAGAAACTGAATAAGAAAGAAATGTATTGGATTTTTAAAATGGGTACATTGGCACCGGAGGGCCTTAATCTCTCACTAGAGAATAATATATAAACCCAGAAAGTATATAAATAATTTACCGGTGTCAGAAGTCATCTTTTAAGTTTAGATCGTTTGTATAGATTTTATGATTTTTTAATAAAAAAATTTTTTAATAATTTTTTATGCAATTTTTATATGTAATTTTTATATGAGGTTTTATATATGTAATTTTCTTATGCATTTTTAAGTGTAATAATTATGTGCATCTGATAGGTGATTTTGTGTGAAAATATCGTGTGTGTTTTTTATTATCTTGAATTTTTAATGTACTCCTGCATGAATAATTGTGTTGTTGTCATGAAAGAACGGGCAGTTGTGCAATAGAATAAAAAGGGCTCGTATTGTGCATTAAATAGAACTGCTTAAATAGCTATTTAGACATTTGGATAGGAAATAGTTAAAAAGTCTATTTTCAACCTAAAAGCAAGGGATTGGTTAATGGAGGATTTATAAGGATACCAAATGTAAGGTCTGATATCCACTTGAGGAAGACGCCCTGAGCGTCGAAACATGTTGTGGGAGAGGACCTAGTGTGAATTGAACAATAAACTTACAGGTAAAATACTTGTTGAAGTGTTGCTGTCTTCATATCCCAGCGCTCACCCAAACATCGCTTTATTCTAAAGCCTGCAATGTGACTCCAATAGACAGCCATTTGTCCTTTAGAGAAGCTTTCTGCAGTATTAGCACAAAGGCTAAGTTTCATAAAGTACACTATCTATTATTATTATTATTATTATTATTATTATAGCGCCGTTAGATTCCATGACACTTTATATATGGAAGGGCAAACAAAGACAAGTACAACAAGCATGGATAATCAAGTCACACAGGTACAGAAGGGGAGAGGACCTTGTCCGCGAGGGCTCACAGTGTACGAGGGACGGGTGAGGATACAGTAGGAGAGGGTAGTACTGATCGTGTGGGGAGCGACGGACCGAGTCTCACTGTAGGCTGTAGGCTTGTTGGAAGAGGTGAGTCTTCAGTCTTCTTTTGAAGGTTTCCAGGGTAGGCGAGAGTCTGATGTGATGGGGCAGAGAGTTCCAGAGTATATCAGATGCGCAGGAGAAATCTTGTATGCGGTTGTGAGAAGAAGAGATAAGAGAGGAGTAAAGAAGGAGCTCTTAAGAGGATCGCAGGTTGCATGAGGGTAGGTAGCGGGAGACCATGTCAGAGATATATGGAGGGGACAGATTGTAGATGGCTTTGTATGTCACGGTTAGGGTTTTGAACCAAGTCCTCTGAGAAATTGGGAGCCAGTAAAGGGCTTAGCTGAGGGGAGACACTGGGGAATAGCAGGGAGAATGGTGGATTAGTCAGGCAGCAGAATTCAGGATAGATTGAAGTGGTGTAAGAGAACAATACCACATAACCCAAGAACTGCTGTCCTTATGGTGTTGATTGATGAAATATTAAACTATGATATCAGAACGATATTCAGCTATTAGCATTAAATCCACTGGAAAATTCCTAGAACGTGTCTCCACATATATGCTGATCAATGCGCAACATCAAAAGTTCTACTAAACAAACTGATAAATGTATTATACCTTCGTGAATATTTAATTGAAAATACTACATGACATTAGTTAGTAGCCTTGTAACCTTCATGTTCTTATATAAATGAGTGCCTTATCTGTTCATTTTGTTTAGATATAATCAGGTCCTATTGGTCACAATCCCCTCTTGTTCTCTTGAGTATGGCTATTGTACAACCTGTAATTCCAGTTTGCCCGGCAGCACGTATGCAACTAACATTTCGTTTGAAAGTGCAAACAAACTAGACTGCATTATGCCATTACAAGGCAATGGTGGATGTAGAATTTTATGAAGGAGGCACACACACACCATATAAAGATTGACCATTCTGGATTCTACTTTGTTACAATGAAGTAAAAATAGAACTTAAAAGAAATCTAATGGTGCCGTCACACAGCACGATCTGGCCAGCGATGTCGGAAACGATGCGCGGGTGCCCGCTCGGTTCCGACATCGCTGGCCAGCTGTCACACAGCATCGCTGCGGCCAGCGAACCGCAGCGATGCGGGCGGTGACATCGCTCGCTGGGCTGGGCTCAGCCCAGCGAGCGATCCGCAGCAACGCTGCGGTATAGGCTGGATCGCCGCCGACATCGCTCTGGCGATGTCACACGGCGCGATCCAGCCTTATCGCAGGTCGCCGGTTGACAGGTTTACGTTTCTTCCCGTAAACCTGTCAACCTGCGACCAGCGATAAAATGCGGTCGCGGCACTCGTTTACACAGCGCGACGTCGCTAGCGACATCGCTGATACGTCACTTTTTCGGCGATGTCGCTAGCGACGTCGGCAGGTGTGACGGAACCATAAGACTTGTGCAGTGGTGAGTTGGTGGAAATTTGACAATTTGTCCACATTTAGTGCTTTGTACGAGTTATATATTTTTTTTTAAATCCAGTGGTCAATAGCCAGTTCCCAAAAAATTAATTTTATCCAGATGCTAAAAAAAGAAAAAAATGGACTGGAGAATGAAATAGTAATATCTATGCAATGCAGGAGGAAAGGAGGGGGTTAGTGATCCAGCTCTCTGGTCAGTTTAGTCCAGAGCTCAGAAGATGTCAGAACAGACATAAAAAACTGTAGAAAAAAAGATGATTTTCCAACTTCAGTAATACTCTGTGAAAAAGTCTTTTTTAAATATGGTTAAAATTACCCATATACAAAGCTGCGCGTTTCGAGCTTCGTGGCTTTGTATATGGGTAATTTTAAACCTATTTAATAAAGACTTTTTCACGGAGTATTACTGGAGTTGGAAAACCATCTTTTCTCTACAGTAATATCTATGGTCAGCTTAACTCTCAGCAAAATGATAACATAGGACTGCAGTAAAGGCCCCTTCACACACTGAGACTTTTCAACGATCCCACCAGCGATCCCGACCTGGCCGGGATCGCTGGAAAGTCTCTTTGGAGTCGCTGGTGAGCTGTCAAACAGGCAGATCTATCCAACGACGCAGCAGCGATACGGACCTGCCGAACGACCTCGCAGGTCGTTGGAGACGTGTCAGACAGCAGCGATTGACGTCTCCACACCTATTATTAGGGCGTGGTGTTTTGGCGCTGAACACACCTAGGTGTCCTTTAACACGCCCCCTCAGCTCCGATTGGTGATTGCTTGTGTGTTGTGATTGGCGACCCCAAGCTTGAAAAGATGTCCAGAAGTACAAAGATCACTATTTGATAATGCCAAATTGCGCCTACTGTATAGACTTTATAGTATAGCAGCCTGGAGAACTCTAGGATCCTCAAACCAACACGCTGAGGAACAAAGTAGCTTTGAAACAAAGGACGGAAGCGCTAGCAAGTTGCCCTTTTTCAATGAAAGCCGCCAATCGTACACAGCAGCGAACACCAATCGGAGCTAAGGGGGCGGGAAAGGGAACGCAAAAGCACAGGGCGGGTTCGGAGTCGCTAACGAAGTCGTTGCTACGGTGTCAAACACAATGATGCATGCTGACCAGCGGGAGACCAAGGACCAGATAATGATCCTGAGCGACGTGTAGTGATCAGCGACTTCACAGTGGGAGCTAGGTTGCTGGTGCGTGTCACACACTGCAACGTTACTGAAGAGGTCGTTGTTACGTTACAAAACCAGTGACGTTGCAGCGACATTGTTAGCGATATTGTAGTGTGTGAAGGGGCCTTAAGATTCCTTTTACTAGCCAACAAACACTGTTAAAGGACTGCTGATTGGAGTTTATTGGCTTGTTCAGACAGGTCAGCAAAGGATGTATGCAGAACATCATTAATCTGATAGTTCTGTGTGCATGGAACAATGTCTAATGATTTTTAAGCTGGAATCAAAATGATTGCACTCGACAAATGAGTGTTTTCCTCGTTCGTCGGATGATATCAGGCCTGTTTAGACAGGCTGATTATAGACCATCCAAATGGGCCTTAACGGAATCGCATATCTATATGCTAAATGGTACACAGGGAAAGACATAAAAATACATGCTAGAATATTTAGTTTGGGTCCAATCTCATCTCCAGTCAGAAAGTACAATAGCGAGTCCCCTCATACTCTAATTTAAACAATAGGTTGTATCCTATTGTGTGCACAAACTATTTTAATGTATTGGTAAATTGACAAAATTATATTTCCCCCAAATAATTATTGTAGAATTCTGTACATCTTACTAGCCATTAAGTCCTGCTTATAAGAATCCAAGGCCCCCTCAACCCCACCAGTATTAAAGCGCTACTCCTGCATTTATTTTTCTCATTTTACCACTGAAGTGGTGCTTTTAATCTAAGTTCAATGACTCTAAACTTGTACTCACCTGCCACCGTCTTCACCTTCTTTTACCACCGACCCCATCAGTCTAAGGGCGGCTTCACACTGCGGTCAGGTCCGATGTAAACCGGACAGCCCCGGACGGGATTTTGGCCCCATAGTATCCTATGGGGTCGGATGGAGCCAGAGGGCAGATATCCGCCATCCAGTCTCTATCTATCCGGGAGGATCTGGGGCAATCCCTGACAACCTCGGACCGGACCTGACCGCAGTGTGAAGCCGCCCTAAGACAGGGAGTGAGCTGGAAATCACTGTTCACTGCAGGTCTTGGAGAGTCTCATTCTGGCTCTCCTAGACTTGCATTATGAACTTGTGATGCAACTTTTGACTTTCGGTATTCTGACGTTGAGGTCACAAGATGGTCCTGCGGGACCGGAGCAGCAACGGTAAAAGGTGAAGATGCAAAAGGGTGAGTATAATAGTGGAGTCAGAGAACAAAGATTAAAAACACCACACCATCGCTGAAAAAAAAGTAAGCTGACTGATATATCTAAGCTGGTGTGTCCTGTTCCATGAATCAGACTGAAGCATCAGTAAATGACAAACTGTATTCTATGGACCAGCTTACTGTGAAACAGTAGGGAGATTGAACTCTTGTTTGCAAATCTAAAAACAGGCTTATAACCACATTATTACAATGGGGCATTGCTTCATTGGCAATTATTATATACCGTAACTACTGAACTGAGATTGTGAGTATAAAAAATGTACAGTGCAATATTTAATTTATTGACCGTTCTACCTGTAAATCTGTCTTCAATTCTTTGGAAATAAAAAGGCTGATTCTGTTATAATGATAATTGTAAACAGTACAAGCTCTTAGACGTCCTAGTAAAATAGGGTGAGGCAACATGGGGCAACTCAGGTCAGGAGCAAGTGAAGAATGGAAATCAACACCAGAATTGTGCAGACAAGCAGCTCCCCTTTGGCATGTTAGAAATGGCTATAGTTTAACGTATGGATTTAAGAACTAGCATCTAAGAGTAGTTTATGCTCTAGCAAAAAAAAAAAGTGTGAAAAAAGACCAAGAAAGGTACAGAATACAAGAGTATTGTACAAATCTATAGAGCTTTAACTTTTCGTGGTAGAGTATATCCATAAATAAAATGATATCAGAATACTAGGAAATGATTTTACACAAAACCTCAATGTTTTGGAACCTCCAAACCAGAGCTAAACATTAACTGACTTCTCAGTAACGTTATGCCTCACCAGCCATTTCAGGGTGGGGAGACGTTGCCTGCATTATGCTTTTGTGGAATTACTAACAGAGTCTGTAGAAGTTGCAATTTAGGTTAGGTTCCTAGATACCTCCCTAGATTACCTGCTATAAGGCTTTGTTCTGTTGTGGTACTATATTATATATTTTTTCTTTATATTCTTGAATTATTTTGCCAAATGATTTAATCTTGGGGTGCATTGAGACAACAGGATAAATTGGTTCACGATTGTTGCCAAATTTAAGATCGTTAACGATATCCTTGCGTGTGACAACGCTCTAACGATGTCGGAAGGATCGCGGTCACGTGACATAGCTAACGATATCATTCACCTATATCCTAGCGTGTGAAGTGGCCTTAAGTCCAGTCCGAGTATTGTGGTCCGATCGTGGACCAATCTATACGGTCGTCTGAATGAGCCGACAATGGCAGATTTGAAGGAGAACTTTGATGTTAAGTTCCAACAATTAATTTTTGACAGTGCTTATTTTCACTGTTTAAAGAATGAAGGATATTGCACAAAAGTGATTTGGATTTATAGAAATCTCATGCCCACTGCTAACTGACTTGTGGTACGTTTTTGAATAATAATAATAATAACATAATATTTATTCATTTATATAGCTCTATTTATTTCATAGCATTTTACATAAATAAGTAATACTGATCCTATTGGGGCTCACAATCTAAATATCCTATCAGTATGTCTTTGAAATGTGGGAGGAAACCAGAGGAAACCCATGCAAACACAGGGAAAACATACAAACTCCTTTTTGAACACTGCAACATGTATGGTAAATGACTCTTGTGGGTACGATGAGGTGAAAGTGAGGATTTCCCCATCAACTTGAATAGATGCAGTAAAAAAGAGCAGGTAAAAAAATGCATTTGCATTCCCACTACAAAAACGCTTTGAAACTGCATGTAATCTGCACATTTCTATCAATAAAGTTTTGTCAAAGTCAAATAATAGGGAGTATATAAAACATAGAAGCTTTGATTAAGACATGACATCCCTAAAAGAGATGAGAACTGCAAAGTCAAAAATGCAATAAAAAAACTCTTTGAGACCTTGTAAGTGCAGAAATGCTGCAGAAAGCTCATCAAATGCTCATCATGGGAACGTGGCCTTAATGAAAAAATTATATGTTTGCATTTTTTATATTTTTTTCCCAGGGGAGGGAGGGGGAAAGGACAATGGATAGAACAAGAAAAAACCAACAAACTAAAAACCACTTTGGTTGCTGGACCAATAATTAGGTATAACGGCTACTAAAGACTATATATAAGGACCATGTTTAGTAGTTTTGGTGATGAATGAAACAGCCGATAGTTTAGTGCAGGGAGCACTAGGAGGAGGACCTGTAAATGGGAGCAGTGCTGAGCTCCTGACAGGAACCACTGACCACTTTCAGGCCTGAAGCCAGGGTCTGAGGAGAGGAGTACAAAAAACAGAGGAACATATTTGGGAAAATGAGTTACCTCATAACTCGCCCCAGAGGAGCGCAGAGACCGGACACCGGATCCGAATCTGTGACTGAAACACGCAGCACAGAAAACACCGGGATAGTGGAGGTTGTAGATCTACACTGTACCTCAGCGAAATAACATGGCGGGGTCAGAAGCACACAGAAAGACTCAAGTTGCCTAGCAAAAGGAGGTACCTGTGAGGAGAAACAGGGCCAGCAGCCTAGCTAAAGCGGCAGCAGGGCCACACACACAGCGTAGTAGTGGGAATCTGAGGACCTGGACAGGGTGGGAGCAACCCGGCCCCGGTACAGACTCCGTGGACAGTACTCTGCTACCAAAATCTGCAGTAAAGCCTTGGAAAACTTCAAAACCGTGAGTGTGTGTGATCCTTGTGCTCAAACTCTGCGTACCCTCTCAAACTCCCATCATCTCTACTACTACTCCTATCCTGCAACATCCATAGCACCATCTATAGACTATTACTACCACTGCCCCGGGGAACCCAGCTCTACCTGCAGAGAGTCATTACATCCCCAGCTGCCCAACATCATCCTCGGAGGTTCTGCAGCAGCAGTGGTCACCCTGACCACAACCCGTGGGTGGCATCATGACAAACACACTCCCCTGTAAATATCCCCCCATTACTTGCAGAACCCAGGACACGGTCCGGACCAAGACCGCAATGATATCCCCAGCAGTACCCCGGTCCGGTACTGAGTACCCCGCCCCAGTGGGCTCCACAGATCCATAGGCTGCAATTCAGAAAATGCATTGTATAAAGTGCACTAAAAAAATTTTATGCATTTTTGTAACAGGCACCAAAAACTCTGCTAGCAGAGTTTTTGGGTGCAGTAAATAAACGCAGGCTTTTTTAACTTGGATCCTTCTGGAAAACACATTTGTTAACGCATGGTACATATAGGTACCATGCGTTAACGCATGCATTTTTTAGATGCAAAATGGCATTTTTCAAAAATGGAATCAGGTTTTGGAAAAGGCAGAAAACCGGATTGCTATGTGTGACCCTGGCCTAAATTAACTTTTTCGTGATATTCTAATTCATTGAGATGCATATAGAAGTTTAATCATCTGCCACGTTCTCTTAGTACAAGTATAAATGTATTAAAAAGAGGAGTCAACTAAGTTATATGCATCGGTGAAAGTTTCTGCTTTATACATCTGAAAATATTAAAACAATTTTGACGCAAGGCTAAAAAAACAATGGATTCCACAGAACTAATCACACAATACAAATAATACAAAGTAATCTATTCTTTGTAAGCAGCTTGTTTTAACATAAGAAATATTCCAGCAGAAGATATTCATCTTAGGCCATTTATGCACAAATGTGTGACAGCTACATGTAGCTGCAGAATTCACATCACTTTATAAGGAAATGTTCTTCACCAAAAATCATATTAAACCACCAACATACAATGAGTGCAATTATTTGCTTTCAAATTCCACAGCATCCAGAATTCATGCCAAATCCCACTTATATCCTTCACCACAATCCGCAACACTTCAGTTATCCTTCAAGCAATAAAGGTATAATGAAATTACTATTAAATTCATAACTGCTGGAGCAGTGAACAGGCACATAATTGGCACACTCTATGTACAGACGAGTTCCTCACACTTCAATCCACAAATACAGCTGTCAACTTTCCCTGGCCATAGATAAAGCCACACATGGGACTCTGTCATTAAATGGAAGATTTGACTTGGAGGCACTTTCATAAAAGTCCATAGAACCTCCAATTTCATATGAAATGTTTCATTTTGGAGTAAAGGCTACCATAACTAGTAGATGATAATACAAGATTTGAGGAAAACCGGGCACTAGTCAGAGTATTTAGGCTTTATATCTTGACCTTTGTATAGCTGTCAGCCGTGAGCATGAACGGTGTTGCTCAGCTCAAAGTTTAAGAAACATATAAATCATGAAGAAAGGAGCGGGACTCACCGAATCTTGAATGCAGTGTGTGGAACTTTATTCCAATAAAAGCAGGGTCCGACCCTGCTTCACTCCCTTCCCTGCAGTGATGTAGCCCTGCTGTTATTGGAATAAAGTTCCACACACTGCATTCAAGGTTTGGTGAGTGCCGCTCCATTCTTCATGATTTATAGCTATTAGATGGCTGGTGATTGAATGATGATCTTAGCTTTCTCTCCGATACATAAGAACTCATCTGAGCGCTCATGTGTTCTCTAAAGGTACTGTCACACGTAGCAATATCGCCGCCATATGGCTGGCAATTTGACGTGAGTGCGCATGTTCCAGGCACTTTCTTACACATCGCCGTCGCCCTGTCACACATAGACATCTCGCGTGCGATGTTCGGCAATCCTGCGATCCAGAAATCCCCTGCCACAGTCCGGAAGCAATTTCACATAGCCACATCGCCGCCTAATCTGCGTGTCACACGCCTCCACTGCATCTGCGATGTGGGCGTAGAGTGTGAGCGCGCCGAGGAGACAGGCATGGCAGAGTGTTGTACACCGCACCCCACCACTCCGATTGGGCAACTCAACTGCCTCACCATTGGTCAGCCTTGTCAGGAAGTCTGCCCACCACATGACGCATGTGTCCTTTCTACTATATCGCAATTCAAATATGGCGCCTTAGCCATGGCCAGCCAATGGGAACGCATGAGCGACCACCTATCGCGGCAGACGGGGTGCACCTAACAGAACGCTCAGGCACACCTCTAAAATGTCTTCCAGATTGCCTGAGTTCGCTTTCTACAACGCTATCGCCCTGTCACACGCCATGATGCGCAGAAATCGCCTGCTGGATATCGCCTGATTTCTCAGCAGAGCAGGGCGATCAGGCGACGCACCACCGGCGATTTCACGCCATAAAATCTCCCTGTCTCACACCACTACGCACATGCGATGTCGTTTCCACATCGCCGAAATACACACATTTACGGTGATATGGAAGCCATATTGCCACGTGTGATGGTACCTTAAGAGAGTCATTGCAAGACATGTCTAGAGAAAGCTCATCTCCATGAGACAATATGACCAGCAGTCCAAAATCGGACATTTGTGATTGATAGTTCCCCTGACAATAAATTCTTCTGGCCTCCCATACACATCAGATTGTCATTCGATTCCCATTGATACTGTCCAACTTCCCATATATGGGAGGGTTTATTAAGAAAAAACCTGACCCAGAAAGAGAAGAATACCTCATCTATGATACAATGCCATACAGAAGCACTATAATAAGGTGGTCATAGGGATGCCATGCTGTGTGCTGCCTACACATTACTCATTAAGGCTGGCTTCACACTGCAGTTTTTCACTGATCAGTGTCCATCAGTGTTTGTGTGCCAAAACCCGGAGAGGAACTTGCAGAGAAAAACTATGATTGAAAGATTGACACCTGTTCTGAGTTTTGGAGACATTACTGGTTTTGGCACCCAAACACTGATGGACACTGATCTGTGAAAAACTGCAGTGTGAAGCCAGCCTAAGCCACAATTCTGTTGAAAATTTTTACTGAAACATGACAAACATATAATGTGACAAGGCTTTAAAGGGTAAAATATTTGTAATTTGTGAGGATATATAGTGCCTCTCAAAAGTATTCTTACAAGGTAACCTTTACCACATAATACCTAAAAAGTTAAATGTATTTTATCAGGATTTTATGTGATATACCAACACAATGTAGCAAGTATTTATGGAGTGTAAAGGAAATGATACATGGTTTTGAACATATTTTTTAAATAAAAATCTGAAAATTGTGACATGCATTTGTAGTTTGACACCCCTAAATAAAATCCTGCGTAACCAATTGGCTCTAGACCTCACCTAATTAGTACATTGTGTAAAACTTCGTATCATTTACTCAGTATACCTACAGCTGTCCTGTGAAGGAATGAGAGGTTTGTTTGAGAACATTTGGGATCAAACACCATCATGAAAACCAAGGAACAACCAGACTGGGAAGGGATAACATTGAAGAGAAGACTAAAGCAGATTTAGGATATTTAAAAAAAAAGCCCAAGCTTTAAACATCACATGGAGCACTTGTTCAATCCATCAAAGGAGTATTGCCAACAGGTGACCAGTCTACATTTGAGCAAGTAAAGAGAAGGTACTAAAAAGCTGTCTCTGTGGTTTGTCTCCAAGCTCCCGCCCAAAACCGCTAAAGCTTCCTTAATATTCACGTCTCTACACCCTGGTGGGTGTGCGATGCAGTGCTGCTGGAGGAAAGCTTCTACGAGATCTGTGGAGAGAATAACAAAAGGATCGAGGACTTGTGGTGACATCAGAAACTCTGTGATCCAACATGTGACCGGCTGTCTGGCCTGACAGAGGTGGCGGGTGCACGAGACGCACCGGAGGCTCTGTACCGCAGTTATGCCGGAGCATAACTGACCAAGGTTAGTGCATCTCCCCCATTGCCTCCAGTAGACCACCGGGTATTACACCAGGAGCGCCCCTCCTTGTCCTTCTTTTATTTTAAAACCTACCAAGACATGACCAGTCACCTAAACTGACATCCAAAGCACTGAGAAACTAATTAGAGAAGCTGTCAAGAGGCCAATGGTCACGGTGGAATAGCTGCAGAGACAGCTTATCTGGGAGAATCTGTCCACAGGATAAATTAGCCATATAGTCCACAAATCTTATCTTTTTATGAGTGGCAAGAAAAAGCCATTTCTGAAAGTAAGCTTGTGCTGCTTGCAGTTTACAAAAAGCCATGTGGGGGATACAGATAGCATGTGGAAGACATTGCTCTGTTTAGAGGAAACCAAAGTAGAACTTTTTATGCTAAATGCTATGTGTGGTGGAAAACTAACTGCACATCACCATGAAAACACTATCCCCACTGACAAACATGATGGTGGTAGTATAATGCTCTGTGGATACTTTTCTTTAGCAGTGACACTGAAGCTGGTCAGAGTTGATGGGAAGATGAATGGAGCTAAATACAGGGAAATCCTGGAGAAAACCTGTAAGAGGCTGCAAAAGAGACTGTGGTATATGTTCACCTTCCAGCAGGACTACAACCTTAAATATATTGCTAGAGTTACAATGGAGTAGTTTAGATCACAGCCTAGACCAGGGATCTCCAATTCTAGGCCTTGAGGGCCACAAACAGGTCCGGTTTTCATGATTTTCTTAATATTGCACAGGCAATAATTGAATCACCTGCAATGGTGATGATTCCACTACTAAGGAAATCCTGAAAACATGACATGTTTGCAGCCTTCGAGGCCAGGAGTTCAAGATCCCTCGTCTAAACCTAAATCCTATTGAGAATCTGTGACAAAATTTAAATATTGAATACTATTCGCACATATTGTCCATCCAATCTCACTGACCTAGAGCTATTTTGCAAAGAAGAATGGGCAAAAATGTTATACTCTAGATCTGCTAAGCTGATAGAGACATAACCTAAAGAGGATAATAGAAAAAATTGGAGCCCAGCTCAACAGGACTGGATTTTTCTTTTCTTTTTCAAAAGAAAGTAAAGTGCATGCAAAAGAAAAATTTACAAGGTCGACATGACCCAGTCGACGCGTTTCTACTGCGCTAAGCAGTCTTACTCATGACTCATCTACCATAACGTCATGAGTAAGACCACCTAGTGCAGCCGAAACATGTCAACTGGGTCATGTCAACCATGTAAATTTTTCTTTTGTATACACTTTACTTTCTTTAGAAAACTAAAAATAAAAGTAAAATTCAGTCCTGTTGAGACGGGCTCCAATTTTTTCTAATTGATATGAGGCCAGGGCGAGGCCGGTGTCTGAGCTCCAGGTGGATGAGCATAGAGCAACTGGGTGAGCTGGAATCAAGTTTCTACTACAACCTAAATGACTTGCAGCAGTAATTGCTGTGAGAGGTGGTCCTACAAAGTCTCAAAAAGGGGGAAGGGTCCAGGGGTAAATATATATGGTATCTGACAATTGTGTTGTGCATTTATATATTTATAAAACCATGTATCCTTTCCTTTAAAATTCACAAATATTTGCTACTTTATATTGATATATTGTTGCAGTAAAATATATTTAAGGTTGTGGGTGTAATGTGAAAAAATGCGCCTAAGTTCACAGGTCTCCACCCCAAGTCTAACACTCAAAGATTCTATACCAACAGAAAGGAGAATGGTTGAGGCTTGATAGATGTCCAAGCCACCATCATGGATAAAACAAGGAGTATCCGGGAATACATCAGAAAAATGACACTAAAAGATGAGATACTCTGAGAGCCTAACGCAGCAACAACAGTCCTGGAAGAAAGAATGTGAAATGCCATGGCAAGACAAGCCGCTACATGGGATGTACCATCGACAGATAATGGAGGTGGTTGACAGAGAAATCCTACCAATGGCTGGAGAAAGCTGGACTGCAGGACAGCACAGAGGCACTAATTATAGCAGCACAAGAATAGGCGCCGAGTACATGATCAATAGAAGCAGGGATCTACCGCACAAGACAAGACCCAAGGTGCAGACTGTGTAAAGAAACCTTGGAAAAAGCCCAACACACAGTGGCAGGATGCAAAATGCAAGCAGGAACACTGTACATCAAATGCCACAACCAAACAGCGGGAATTGTATGCAGGAACATCGGCACAGCGTACGGGCTAAGTCCCCCTAAGTCCAGGTGGGAGACACCAGAAAAAGTGGAGAAAAATGAAAGGGCTAAAATCCTGAAGGACTTCAAGATCCAAACAGATAAGCAGATGTTGGCTAACCAACCAGATATAGAGATAGTAGACAAGGATCAGAAGACAGCAATGATAATAGATGTGACAGTGCCAAATGACAGCAACATCAGAAAGAAGGAATATGAGAAGCCAGAGAAATACCAGGGCCTCAAAGAACAACGGAAGAAGATGTGGAGGGTGAAGGGAACATTGATTCTAGTGGTGATCGGAGCACTTCGAGCAGTAACCACTAAGGTGGAAAATTGGCTACAACAGAACTCAGGAGCAACATCTGAAGTCTCTGTCCAGAAAAGCAAAGTGCTGGGAACAACTAAGATCCTGTGCAGAACCCTCAGACTCCAGGACTCTGGTAGAGGACCCGAAAATGAATGCAATATTACAGCTATGTGCATCTTCACAGTTGTAAAACGTCATAACATTGTATTTAGTGGAAGTCCTAGAGAGGTATCGGAGGGGAAAAAAACTATTAACTGACAGAGCAGGTCTATAGCATGCCATTCTTAATAAACTCTAGGTCCCAGAGCACAGCTGTCGAGAACAATAACTAAAGAAAAGGGGAAGGGGATTATGAAGTTTCAGCACCAGACAAACTCCATTGTTTAAAAGATATTTATATATTTCCTGAGAATGGCTTGGCAACTTTCTGTATTCCACTGCATGAACATATGGCTTTTCATATTAGGTCAAGAAACACACACACACACACACACACACTTCTGGTCCTCAGATCTTAAAATTAGGTAAATGCAACCTCAAATGAATAACTACACATACCAAGTTACATTGTGTCATCTTTATGTACTAAAAACGCAATGTGTTAAAACGTTCCATACACTCTTGCTTCTATATGAATAGGACAAGTACCGTGGTTTAACTTTGGTTGGATTTCGCTGATTTTAAAAATTTTTAAGGACCAAATATAATATGTCCTGATAGGTAAAAGCATAGATTAAGGAGACGGTGGACTTAGTTTATGTCATCACTTTATTCATAAAGTCCATCCCAACTCACCAGTATGTACACAACCTGAAAAGAGAGTAATAGGCATCTATTTTACCTTATATTTTCTATATAAATGACCACCACCAAAATAATGATCAGAGTTTTTTATCCTGATCAGTATCACAGGGAATTTGGTTTGAAAGGTTGGAAAATCATAGAAATTGGTGGTCGGGTAGAGATGGTCAGGAAGTGAGAGAGAGTAAGGGACGCTTTACACACACCAACTTCTGTGTCCAACTTCTGAACAGATCTCTGGTTGCAGTGAAATCATGGACACATTGCTCCATTTTGTGGCTGTGTAGAAATGTAACAATGTGTCCATGATTTCACTACAACCAGAGATCTGTTCAGAAGTTGGACACAGAAGTTGGTGTGTGTAAAGTGGCCCTAAGAGTGTCACCTTCACAATCAAAACTCTATTTATATTTGCAGTCTGGTCTGTAGTACTATTCATATAATCCAAATTGAAACCTAATGGGAGTCTGAACGACCCTATTAAGGCTGGGGTCACACATAGAAATCCGTTTTTGGAAGTGATTTCCATGAACAATCCGGTTTTTTTTGGGTGCTTTTGGAGCCTCCTACACCCCTGAACGTTTTTGGACTTAGTCATTTTTTGACCAAAAATCTCTTTTTAAGGCTCCCCCAAAAAATTGATCCGTTTTTCCATAGGGCCCATGTTAAAAAAAAAAAATTTTTTTTTTTAAAAACGGACCCCAAAAACGTTGCTAGCAACGTTTTCGGCTCAAAAACGGACAGAGCAATGTTTTTAAGTGCAGAAAAAAACGGACAGGGTGTTTATTACATCCAATCTGTTTTTCTAGCAGTTTTTGGACTTAGAAAAAAAAAATGCCAAAAATGAAGCCAAAAACGGACCAAGGGCTTATGTGTGACCCTAGCCTAAGAGGGTTTTATAATTTATTAGATGTATGCAGATTATGCCACAAACATCCACTAGATGTTGGTCCCAATCATCTTTGAAACTCCCATAGCAATGAACAGAGAGATAATCTGATGCATGCTCCAAACCTCTTTGTTTACTGGTGGTCGTATGTCAGCAGTAACCGGGGGCCTGGGGACCTCATGCCTTAAGATAGATGTAGGTACCACCCCAGGGATGCACACTCATCACACATTTATGGCATGCCAATGGATATCCCATAAACAGGTCTCATGAGATAAACCATTTAGGGGAAATGTAGTGGTTTCAGAAAATTTGTCCATTTAAAAAAAAGCCATAGTGCAAAATTGAGCAAAGCCTTCATTTGCTGGCGTATAAGGTGTGATTAGTTGAAGGCTGATACCTGATGCTCTGGGAGCCCTCACCAAAATATTATGGCCCATTCTAGTTACATTAAAAAATTATAACAAGGAGTTTTATGAGATTAGGAAAACTTGTCTGCTTTTTTCCCAGAAAAGTGCCATGGTTCATAAGAAGTGTGGAATTCACTCGAGAATGGATGAGCTGAAACACTGGATGCATTGACACAAATGGGGCAATTTCTAGAAAATAAACCAGATTTACCTTTTCTTAGGGTACTGTTACACATTGCAACATTGCATGCAATTTCACTGGCAATTTACTGGTTGCAGTGAAATCATGAACACATTGTTCTATTTTGTTGCTGTGTACAAATGGAACAATGTGTTCATGATTTCACTGCAACCAGCAAATTGCCAGTGAAATTGCATGCAATGTTGCGACGTGTAATGGTACCCTTAATCTCTGCTAATTTTCTTTCTTCATGGTGACCTTTTTTATGGCCTATGGTTGTTTACATTATTTTACTCTTCCTGTGCAATCAATATACACATTTATGGCATGATAAAATATACATTGTGCTTAAGACAGATGAATGGCCTTAGTTGCCGAGATTGCTTATATGTTTATGCAATATTTATATAAAGTAAGCAAAGCAATGTGTGTGATATAGAAAGCCGGTGTATGGAGAGCTCACCACATGATGTGACATTGTATGTGCTGGCAATGGCGTGATACAGCTATGTAAGCTTGTGTTCCCATGATGAGTATTTGTGGCATTTTTGATGTTGCAGATTTTCTGCACCTATAAGGGCCCGCTAGCTCGATGTGTATTTGGTGCACATCTGCACTATGTTTGCAGCAGAGTGTTTTCCCAGCCAAGTCTATGGGACTGATGAAGTCCTGTCCGCGTGGTGCATTTTTTTCCACAGCGGATCCGCTGCATATCTGATTGCGGGAAAATCTCAAGCATGTCAATTTTTGCTGCAGGTCTACCGTGTATTTTACCCGTAGACCCTCATGTTAGCTCACAATAAGCAGCAGTGTTCGCATAATGCATATGTGTTGCTTATTTTGAGTTTAGTTTGCATTAATATCCACAGGAAGTGATAGTGTTGTAGGGGGGAGCAGGATTTGACATCTTATTTGGTATAGTATCCAAGCTTTATTGAAACAGTCACAAAGCACTTTCAAATCCACATCAAATCTGCACCAAAAGTATACCAAAAATGTCGCGTGCTGACTGGAATGGTTTGGGTGCATTTCTCTTCGAGTAGGTTCAGATTTTGGACCACACACCCAGCTTGTGGACACAGCTTAAGGACTATTTCACACATCCGTGAAACCACTGACGTGTGAGACAAGGCTGTTTGTGGGGGGAGCTTGTAATATGTGTCATGGATTGTGTGCTGTCTGTCTGCAATCCGTGGATAGCACATGGACAGCCTGTCACTGCATGCTCACCTGCCTCCAGGGCTGCTGCTCCTCTCACTTCCAGTCTGAAGTTGGACTCAGTGAAGTGAATATTCATAGGCCCAATGAGCGGCCTGGAAGGGAGAGGAGCTGTCAGCACTGGAGGGAGGTGAGCATAAAATTCTTTATTTTGATATTTGCTTTTGTCCGTAGTCCATGCACGTGTATGTTACACTGTGAACATCCATGTGCAGGACTTTTTGGAGGAAAGGTGGTCCGTGCTTCCGCAAAAAAACAAATATGTCGCCATATAAAGCACACAGACACATATCTGCTCCACACGGTGACACGGTCCGTGCCGAAAAACGGAAGTGTGAAGAGGACCATAGGGGATCATATGTGTTCGTATGTCCGTGCTTCCGTCATGTGTCGGCACGGACCGCATGCATGCCGGAGGCACGGATGTGTGAAACAGGCCTAAGGTTAGGATCAGACTTGCGTCATGCATTTGCTAAATGCATGCGCCATTTTTATGTGCAAATGTTGAAAAATGCATATGTTAACACACCCATAGACTCCAATGCAAAAAATGCATTGCAAAAGTGCAATGCATTTGACGCACCAAAAAACGCGGTATGCTGCATTTTTTGGTGCTTTAGCAAAAAACACATGCTTTTTTAACATGAGAGTCTATGGGAAATGCATGCGTTAACGCATGCGCTAAAAATGAACATACATGCCATGAAAATGGCAAGGGGAAAAAAAGGATCCTTTAATGCAGTGGTCCCCAACCACCTGGCCGCGGACCAGGACCAGGCCGCAGGGGTCTGTGTGTTGGTCCGCGTCGCTGCACACCAGCACTACACAGTGTGCTGAGCTCTGCAGAGGCTCAGAGCAGTGAATGGGGCCCGCCTCCCGGGATGATGTCACCACCCCCTAGCCCCTGCAGCATTACGTTGTCTCGGATCTTTCTCTCAGCTGTGTGCATAGATGTATGGGAGAAGCTCTCCGCCCATCACAGTGCAAAAGCCGGGCCATCATGGTGCAGCATCCAGGCTACTGGATGTTGCACTGTGATTGGCCCGGCTGCTGCACTGTGATTGGCCAGGCTGCTGCACTGTGATGGGCCCAGAGCTTCTCCCATACATCTATGCATACAGCTGTGGAAGAGAAGAGGTGACGTAATGCCACAGGTGTAGCGGGGGCTGGTGACTGCTAGTATGGTTGTGTGTGTGTTGAAGATGGTGGGGGCTGGAAGAATATAATAGGGGCTGGAAGAGAATGGTGGGGACTAGAAGAGGAGAATACTGGGGGCTGGAAGAGGAGGATGGTGAGGTCTGGAAGAGGAGGATACTGGGGGCTGGAAGAAGAGGATACTGGGGGCTGGAAGAGAAGGATACTGGGGGCTGGAAGAGGAGGATGGTGAGGGCTGGAAGAAGAGGATACTGGGGGTTGGAAGTAGAGGATACTGGGGGCTGGAAGAAGAGGATACTGGGGGCCGGAAGAAGAGGATACTGGGGGCTGGAAGAGGAGGATACTGGGAGCTGGAAGAGGAGGATGGTGGGGGCTGAAAGAGGAGGATGGTGGGGGCTGAAAGAGGAGGATGGTGGGGGCTGAAAGAGGAGGATGGTGGGGCTGGAAGAGTAGAATGGTGGGGGCTGGAAGAGGAGAATGGTAGGGGCTGGAAGAGGAGGATGGGAGTTGCAAGAGGAGGATGATGGGGCTGCAAGGGGATTATGAGGGGGGATATGGTATTGGGGGCTGAAAGGGGATGAGCATTTTTAATGCTCAAAACCGGATCAGGATGTAAAAAAAACCGCAAATGTGACCCTAGCCTTAGCCCAGTCTGCAGTAATGGCTAGAGTTAACGCGCTCGCTGCTTGGCACTGCTGCTCCATAGTAATCCGTAGTTTACCTTGGATGCGGCCATACACAGAGCCCCAGGAAGTGCGCTTTAGCAGAGCGCACAGGAAAATGTTGCAGCCTCCAGGTATGAGGACATCGCTGGAGGTCACCGTGGGAGTGTGGGGAGGTAAGTAAATAGAGCATCCAAAAAGAGCAACTATAATGGACATGCTCATTCTTTTTATAGATCCCTTCTTGAGCCCAAGAACAGATCTGTAAAAAGGGCAGTGTGTGAATGTTAAATATTGAAATGCATTGACTTGACTGGGACAGCCAACATCACTATATTTCACTTGAATAGTGGATCCATCAAAAACACTATACTAATGAAGCAAGAACACCGTATGACTGTAGCCTAAGGTTAGGGTCACACATGACAATCAGTTTTTTCCACTGGTTTCACTAACAGATCCATTATTTTAAGGCTGGTTTTTGAGCCTCCTGTGCAGCTATGCTTTTTTTGGACTTTTAGACAAACGCGGATCAGTTAATGGATGGTGCCTATATGTGCCATTTGTTAATGGATCCATTTCACATAGGGCCCCATGGTAAAAAAACGGATCCGGTTTTTACTGCACCCAAAAAACGCTGCTTGCAGCATTCTTTGGGTCCTGTTAAAAAACTCATAGCAGAGCAGTCACACTTGAGTCCAGGATTTGTTAACAGCATCATATTTTGGACTTAGAATTCTAAAGTTGAAAAACTGATGTAAATAACGGATCCAGGGCTTATGTGTGACCCTAGGCTAAGGGTGAAGTCAATTTCATAACATACATGTACGGTCATGGCCGAAAGTGTTGGCACCCTTGAGTAACAGTAAATAAATGAAATATATTGCATAAATGCTGTTTTGCAGTAAGTCCTATATAGTCCGCTTTTATATTACAATAGTGTATGTGTAAATGTTGTTCGCCATTTTAGTAATTTTTTTTCTTGGCGTTACAGTCAGATTCCTGCCTAAGATTACAAAAGATCTTTTAATGTGTTTTCTTTTGTTATATTTAGATTTTTCCCAAAAAAGGGCACAGTTCAGTCATGAGCATGTTATTGTTGGTTGTAAGTAACTTCCAGAATGGAAACTTTCAAACACAAGTAAATGATGTATGTGCAGCACACTCGGATATTCACTAAACAAGGGATGCAAATAGGATATGAGGAAAACATTCCAAGTTGGAGGAAGCGTGACAAAAGAAATAAAACTGGAAAATGAAGCAGCATATAACATTACTGTTGTTTATTGTTTACCCCCTTGTAATTGTAGAAGAAAATAATGCAGTTGTGTGACTTCACTTTGGCAGCACACTACAGCAGTCAAACCAAAATGATAACAATATACACGATCATGACTATTGTAAGGATGTCATACATTTCATAAAAAACTTTCTGAATGCTTAAAAATAAAAAAAGAAATACATATGTTTCACATTACAGCTGTTTCATCTCCAAGTGGTTCCCATCCACCAATACATGTTGCGATTTCTCCAAGATGGGAATCTCTATAAACCTGTCCCAATGAACGACTGTGAAGTAGGAGTGGTAAGGAGCTAAGGATTGTGATGCTGTAGAAAAATTGAGGCTACTACTGTACAGTATAGGTCAACCCATTGTGTAAATGGACTCTGTCGGCACAAAATGACTGCTCAAACAAAGTACAGCGCTCAGTGCATCATGGTGAGGCCACACATAAGGTACCGTTACACGCTACAATGTCGTAACGATCTCACCAACGATCTCATGGGAGCGCAGTGGTTAGGACATCTTTTTAACATCGTTGGTGAGATGTCACACGTCTAGATATCGTGAATGTGAATGTGGCGAGCAGCTATCGTTCACACAGCCCAGGGAACTATAATTGTTCACTGCTGTGAGTAGGTGAAGTCGTTAACGACATCGTTATCACGGTGTCACATACAACGATGCAGCAGGTTGGCTGATCGAGGATCGTCTGATTTACGAACATGTTCTCAAATCTGCGATCAGCAAATCAACGATTTATCATAGTCATATCTCGGTGTCACATGCAATGACGTACTAACGATGTCGGTTGAACCACTCCAAACTCGTGACGTTTCAGCTAAATCGTTCACGATATCGTACCATGTAACGGTACCTATAAGTGCACCTTCCGACTTGTTTGTTTTCAATCTATCTCTGCCCTTCCAGTGATCTATGAAGCCAGAGCTGTCAATTAAAGAGGAGAAGAGGGAGACAGAGGAGGGAAACAAGCTAATGGAAGCGCCATGTTGTACCAAGTGCCTGTACTTGGTTTAATTATTCTATGCAGTCAGAATCCCTTTAAGTGAACTGAGACATAAGACCAATAAGGGTGGGAATACACTTGCATTTAAAAAATCAGTCCATTTCTCATGCAGGAGAGTAGGATGAGTGGCATCCATATTTGTTCCGTGTGGCATGCAACTACTATGCGAGTGTGCGATATTTTCACAGATAACATCCGAGTGCTGTCTGTGTGATATCCGTGTGTTGTTTGAGTGTAATACATGCCTAAAATGGCATTTCTCATGCTGTATAAAGTTAGAAAAGAGTAGACAGGATAGATTTAATAGAGTAGACAGATAGGATAGATAGATGCTAGAATAGCTAGATCAGGCTTACCAGACTCTCGCTGCTACTTCCAGGGCTGCCTATTAACCTACTTGGAAATTCACTGCACTGTCAGACAAACAGCCAGTCAGAGGAGCTCACCCTTTGTGAGAGCCTCTGTGATTGGCTGTTGTAGTCAGACTGGATTTCCTTAATCTGGACAATGATTCTGCTTGGTTGCCATACATATTAGGATAGGGCAACCAACCTGGCGTTATAGGGTGTGAAATAAATAAATAAGAAAAAAAAACGCATGGGGCTTTGCAGCATTTTTAATTCCAGCCCGATGAAAGCAGACAGCTGCCGCCCTCAGCCACCTAATTCACCCTTGGCTGGCAAAAAAAAAAATGTATGGGCTCTGCCCTATTTTTAATCGCCAGCCAAAGTAAAACTAGGCAGCTGTGGGCTGGCATTCTCAGCAGGGTGAGGGCCTATTGTTTTCGCCCCCCCCCCCCCCACGCTAAAGAATAGCAGCCTGCAGCCACCCCTGAAAATGGTGCATGAATAATAAGCGCCATGTCCGGGCACCTTACCAGGTTCTTCCAGCGGCCCTGGTGACGGGTGGTACACTGGGTAATAAGGGGTTAATACCAGCTTTGTTTTACCAGCTAGTATTAAGCCCAAGATTCTTAATGTCAGGCCAAATTAGACCCGGCCATTAAGAATATCCAATAAGTGGTTAAAAAAAGATCCATTGACTTGTCGGAACCATTGATTTGCATTGGCGAGTCTCGGCTGTGCATCGCATACTGTTACAGCATGTTACAACTTTTTTCTCATCCAGATTCTGGATGAGAAAAAAGCTGAAGACACACGTTAATGTGCTGTGACTCATTAAATAACATTGGCCCGAGTGCAATGCGAGAAAATCTTGCATTGCACTAGTCCGATTTTCATGCCAGTGTGTCCCTACCCTAAGACTACAATCAACAAATCATGTTTTCCTTTTATTTTTTCCTTTGATATGTCTACATGAATACTTTATGCCTTTTCCTTTGACATTACAAGTTTTCATTGGGCAACAAATGCATATTTCTGGTCACATGACCAGCGGCTCCTAGCACAGGAGCATCTCCATGGTCTGTGCAGTGCATGATGTGATGATGTACAAATCTACAGTCACATAAGATTTCCAGTGTTGGCATTCTATTGCTAGGTTATTTGTAAACCATTATTGTGAAGAAAGCATCTATTTTTTTTTTTCACTATAATTTGTGTTGGAATTTATCACCCAACATTCATTTTTGCAGCTGTTGACTGCGTATGTGGAGCTGTAAAAGGGAAAACCATGATTAATGCATGTGGTATTTAGTAAGAGATGATTTCACCCCTTACTGTGACTTATCTAAGTCTGCAGAAATGAGTCCATAAATCTGTTCAAAATGGCCACCCGTGTGCTACATGCCAGATCACCACAGAAACTTGGGTCAGCCATTAGAATGTCTCCTTATCAAGTGTTTATAGCCCAAACCGCGGCAGTTTAGTTCAATTTGGTAGCATAAATATTGACTTGTAATCTAAACAATGACTTTATGTTATGGAGTGAGCCCTGACACAATGATTTCATATTTATCCAGTTAACTAAATATTTGTATTCATCACCGAAGAGCAACACAAAGAGATGGCTCCTCTCCGGGAAATACCGCTCATGCAAGTCTATGCACATATGTGATGCTGAAGCCGGGCACTCGGCTCTAGTGCATGAAACTCTCTGCGCTTTTTACTAGATTTTTTTACTGTTTACATAACTGTGGAACCATTATGCAAGTTTGCAATGGTCAGTAAAGTGTAGCAAAAATAAATAACTAAAATGATATATATATATATATATATAACACACACTCGAGTAGTGCATCAAGAAGTTAATTTATTTCAGCAAATCAATATAAAAAGTGAAATGTATATATTATATAGAGTCATTAAAGAGTGATCTATTTAAAGTGTTTATTTCTATTAATGTTGATGATTATGGCTTACAGCCAATGAAAACCTAAACATCATTATTTCAGAAAATTAAAGTAGGGAGGATAAAGGGTTAAAAACCATGATACCATATTCCACGAGACATCAAAGGGTGAATATAATATTGATATATTAGTCAACGCATTTCAGGGCTCTCAAAAGCACCCTGAAACATGGCAATATTACATTGATTTCTATAAATATACACACATACGTCTCTAGACGTCGGCTGTCATTACCCCCGTGTTTGAAGTGAGCTCCGGGGTGAGGCTCACTTCAAACCTCCGACATCTCAGCTGATCTCACTAGCTGAGATGTCGGTCTAACAGAACCGATCGGTCCCGCCATCCGATCGGTGCTGTTAACCCCTTAGATCCCGCCATCAATCTCTGAAAGCGGGATCTAAGGGAGCTGGAGACGGCAGCGCGCGCTTACCGGGCTCCAGGGGAGATCTCGCGATAGTATGGCGGGATCTCCCGTGCTGATGTCACAGGCCAGGGTCCTGTCTTGACCCTGGAACCTGTCATGGAGCATTTCCGGGTTGTGGTTGGCAGGGGCTGCCAACCACAACAGGTCCGCGATTCTGACACATACAGAGGAGCTGCAGCTCCTCTGTATGTGTCAGAAGCGATCGGACTGTGCAGCTGCATGCCTCTCACAGGGGCTGTGTAAAAGTAAGAATCAATAAGCAAATAAAGTTTTTACAAAGTTGAAAAAAAAACAAAAAACATAAAAGTTCAAAACACCCCCCTTTTCTCCCATCCACAATCAAAGTATTAAAAAATTAAATAAAATACACATATTTGATATCGCCGCGTTCAGAATCGCCCAATCTATCAATATAAATAATCAAATAATGAGATCCGTAAACTGCGTAGCGCAAAAAATGGTTCAAACGCCAAAATTATGTTTTTTTGGTCGCTGCAACAATGCTAAAAAATGCAATAACGGGCGATCAAAACAGCACATGCACCCAAGTATGGTATCATTAAAAACGTCAGCTCGAGATGCAAAAAATAAGCCACCACCCAGCCCCAGATCCCGAAAAATGAGGACGCTACGGGTCGCAGAACATGGCGCAAAAAGTGCAATGTTTTTTTTTTCATGCTTTTGAATTTTTTTCCACCACCTAGATACCAATAAAGGTATACATGTTTGGTATCTACAAACTCGTACTGACCCGAGGCATCGCACCGTCACGTCGGTTTTTACCTTATAGTGAACACGGCGACTAAAAAATCCAAAAAACAAACGTGTAATTGCACTTTTTTTGCAATTTCACTGCACTTGAAATTTTTTTGCAATTTCCCTGTACATTATATGGTAAAACAAATTATTGCAACTGAAAGTACAACTCGTCCCGCAAAAAACAAGCCATCATATGTCTATATTGACGGAAAAATAAAAAAGTTATGGCTCTTGGAAGCCGAGGAGCGAAAAAACGAAAATGAAAAATGACAAATTTCTTCGTCACTAAGGGGTTAAAGGGAGCCAACTACTAGGATTTAACCACTTGTAAATCAGTGCAGTAGGTGATTGATGTGTACAGCACAATGAATTCACTATTTGGGTTCTTTCTTTTATTCCTCCCCTGTGGGCTTGTCTTTCTGCTGTAAGCTGAACCCCCTCCCTTATCATCCAGACTCATCCAGGAAGGGCAGGAAGGGGGGAGGCTCGGCTTACAGCAGAAAGACAAGCCCACAGGGGAGGAATAAAAAAACAAACAAATAGTGATGTCATGCTACCCATGTCAATCACCTGCTGCACTGATTTACAGGTAGTTAAGTCCTGGTGCTTGGTTCCCTTAAGTACTATGGGGTCCAAGAATAAACCTAGAAAAAAGCAAACAGCGTTATTCAGATGGTTCACTCTTAGATTTTAGAAATATGTAATCATAGTAATTTGCTAATTACGTTATAATAATCATGCGCTGTATCTTTTTAAGAGCATTTTGATCATGGTAGCGTCTACAAATCCTATGTTCATTATAACCCCTTCACGAGAGATTTATAGGCTGCACGAATGCATTATTTTTTTGTTTTTTTTACTCTTGAAAATAATTTCCGGGAAAACACATTAATCGTCAGTACTTATAGAAGTGACTCCTACTTGTCAGCAATATAAGGGAGGCAGCCACTTCAAGAGTCACCCAGGCGCAGACGCAGTGACCTGTTTATATGAGCCTGTTACTGAAGCTCAGCCAAATTGGCCCATTTTACAATATATAGCTTTCCTGCAGCACAGTATACAGATCGTAATTGCTCATCAGACCCTGACCTCACTTGGTATTCTATTTTTTTCTTCTCATACATTTTATACAAACACACTACAGCTAGCTGCATTTGAAGCCATTAACCTATAAGCATGCTTTTGGGTGTGGGAGGAAACAGGAGTACCTGGAGGAAACACACAAACACAGGGAGAACAAACATTTAATGAATGACACCAAGGCCCTCAGTGCTGCAAATTAGAGTTATAAATAGCTGCAATAGAATATATCACTTGTAATGCATCTTTGTTTTTACGAAGAACTGGGAAATATTTTGCATATTGCAACTATGATAAAGGATGTCAGCTAAAATGCTCCCATATATTAGCCATCTGAAAGTGGCCAAAGCCAAATACAGTGGAACCATGGATTACGAGCATAATTTGTTCCGGGAATGTGCTTCTAATCCAAATCACTTACGGTATATATCAAAGCAAATTTTCTCATAAGAAATATTAGTCCTGTACTGTATCTGTGCAGGGAGGGAGGAACAGTACTGTAGAAGAGTGGGGAAAGCTTGTGCTGTATCTGTGCAGGAAGGGAAGTATAGTGCAGTAGAAGGGTGGCGACAGCTTGTACTGTATTGTATCTGTGAAGGTAGAGAGGTACAGTACTGTAGAGGGGTAAGAGAGCTTGTACTGTATCTGTGCAGGAAGGGAAGTATAGTGCTGTAGAGGGGTGGGGACAGCTTGTACTGTATTGTATCTATGAAGGTAGAGAGGTACAGTACTGTAGAGGGGTAAGAGAGCTTGTACTGTATATGTGCAGGAAGGGAAGTATAGTGCTGTAGAGGGGTGGGGACAGCTTGTACTGTACTGTATCTATGAAGGTAGAGAGTACAGTACTGTAGAGGGTGGGAGAGCTTGTCTGTATCTGTGCAGGAAGGGAAGTATAGTGCTGTAGAAGGGTGGGGACAGCTTGTACTGTACTGTATCTATGAAGTAGAGAGGTACAGTACTGTAGAGGGGTAAAGAGAGCTTGTACTGTATATGTGCAGGAAGGGAAGTATAGTGCTGTAGAGGGGTGGGGACAGCTTGTACTGTACTGTATCTATGAAGTAGAGATACAGTACTGTAGAGGGGTAAGGAGAGCTTGACTTTACTGCATCTGTGCAGGAAGGAAGTATAGTGCTGAAGGGTGGGGGCAGTTTTACTGTACTGTATCTGTGAAGGTAGAGAGTACAGTTCTGTAGGGGGGATAGGAGAGCTTGTACTGTATCTGTATCAGGAAGGGAAAGGTATAGTGCTGTAGAGGGGTGGGGACAGCTTGTACTGTACTGTATCTGTGAAGGTAGAGAGGTACAGTACTGTAGAGGGGTAAAGAGAGCTTGTACTTACTGCATCTATGCATGGAGAGAGGTTTAGTACTGTAGAGGGTGGGGAGAGCTTGTACTGTACTGTATCTGTTAAGGGTGAGAGATACAGTCTGTAGAGGGGTAATGGAGAGGTTGCACTGTTACTGTATCTATGCAGGGAGAGAGGCTAGTACTGTAGAGGGTTGGGGGAGCTTATATGTATTGTATCTGTGAAGGGAGAGAGTGTACAGTACTGTAGAGGGGTGGGGAGTGCTTGTACGTACTGTATCTTGTGAAGGGAGAGAAGTACATACGGTAGAGCGGTGGGGAGAGCTTGCACTGTACTGTATATCTGTATGGGAGAGAGGTATAGTATGTAGAGCGGTGGGGAGAGCTTGCACTGTACTGTATATGTAGGGAGAGAGGTATAGCACTGTAGAGGGGTGGGGAGAGCTTGTACTGTACTGTATTGTGCATGGGAGAGAAGGTACGTAGTATACAGGAATGGGGAGAGCTTGTGTTGTACCGTATCTGTGCAAGGAGAGATGTACAGTGCTGTAGAGGGGTGGGAGAGCATGATTGTACTGTACTGTGAAGGGAGAGAGGTGCAGTATTGTATAGGGGTGGGAGAGCTTGTACTGTACTGTATCTATGCAAGGAGAGAGGTACAGCACTGTAGATGGATAGGGAGAGCTCACATTTTGCTCTTATTCCAAATCTTGCTCTTATATCAAGTTACAATTTTTAAAAAATGTTAGCTTGTCTTTGAAAAAACTTTCTCAAACCAAATTACTTGTAATCCAAGGTTCCACTATATAGAATTTTTATAAGAATTTCAATCTTTAAAGATACCTTTCATCTGTCCAAAAGTGGCCAGTTTTTGCCCTTATTTTATTTCTGCTGTCCATTGGTTCCCTGGAGGAGTGTTAGTCTATGTTCACATGCCACGTTTTTGCAGCATTTTTTTGTGCATGTGCATGAGATTCTTCTTGCCCAGTCCTTTTGATTTTGGCAAGCTAACCTACCGCTAAAGAGTCTAGCAGTGGTTTCCTCCCCTCATCATAGGTGCAACACATGCATAATATGGATGTAATTCAGGTATAGCCAGCCACCTAATGTCTATTGCCAGTCTGAAATGTGCTATAATAAAGTAGAAAAATATTAGAATCTGAGAGTCCTCAGTGGTTGATCCTTATTAATGGCTAACTGAAAAGATGGTAAGAAATAGCAAGCTTTCGAGACACTATAGCCCTTCATCAGGCTTAATAATGACACAAATTCTGAACACACATAATATATACATATACAGGGTTGAATATGCAGAGCATAGTGGTCAGTTTGGGAGGGGGAAGAGGTTCTGGGGCAGTGAACATCAGAGTTCAGAGATAAAAAGTATGATATCTTTATTGTCCTTTGATTAGTGCTTGGTCCAATATTTGAAGCTATTATTCGCCATCTTTTCATTAGTCATTAAATGGTATCAACCACTGAGGACTCTCGGATACGCCAAATCTTGGACCAACTACTAATCAAAGGACAATAAGCTATCACACGTCTTATCTCTGAACACTGATGTGTTGCCCCACAAGCTCTTCCCCTCCCAACACTGACCACTATGCTCTGCTTATTCAACCCTGCATATGTTATATAAGTGGTGTTCAGCATTCGGTCATTATAAGCTGTAGAGAGACCTTAGAGTCTCGAAAGCTTGCTATTTCTTACCATCTTTTCAGTTAGCCATTAAAAGGTGTCAACCACTGAGGACTCTCAGATTCTAATAATTCCCTATCTACTGGCTAACAGGTACAAATTTTTTTACCATATAATAAAGTAGTAATAAGTGTCACTCACTGGGCAGAAAATGGTGACTCCACTTTATTTGCCTATAAACACTACATACTTACTATTTGCATGTTTTAGTTTCTTTTTTTATTTCCCTATAGAACATTCAGGAAACGTTTTCCTATTAGTGATCCACAAACACAGGAGTCGGAGCCAGGTTGAGTGACCATGGCTTTACCTTTTCCACCCTTTTATTAATAGGAAGATTGATGGCAGTGAGTTGGGAGACCACCACCAGCAGCATTTTGTTTTAATTGTCGAAGTAATCCTCTAGTCTTTGGCAATAAACTCTCCCCATTAGTGGTTTGTGTTGAATAAACACAGAGCTGCTCTGAAGCCACAAATAAAGCGGATCCCTTTCCATCTGCTCCATCTGCCTAGTGCAAATGTTTCACTATAAAACAGAAGCATTAGGAATTGTTTACGTGAACGCCATTGGGTCCTGTTTTCAGAATGGTGGAAACATTCCATTTGGATTATATCAATAGCTCTATGAACCGCAGTAATATACTGATATATTTAGACGCAGATGTGACGTAAAACACCAACTGACATCGTGTTAGTTCTGTAATGTATCACTGGACTTATCCTCCTTGCTGAAAACTGGACCATTCATCACACAATACATGGAATGCATCTGCTTACAGTGGAGAACGGACAATATCTGCTCCATGATGAGATGGCTTAGGATGTAGATTCAAGTAATGCCTTGATAACACAACGGTTGTTTTCCCTATTACTGAATATTAGTTCATCATTAAAAGGAATTTGTCAGCAGGATTGGATCCCTAAACTATTTTACCAGTTTGAGCATGTTAATATGGCATAATGACCTCTGCACTGAATTAATACGTTTTTATTATTTAATTTCTCATATCCATTGGGAGAGATATCAGCAAGGAGAAGCAGAGATTCCTCTCTGAGGGGGTTTACACCCCCCACTCCTTCAATTGACGTTGAGAATAATTGGAGAGAATAAAACACATGCCCCAGAGAAGCCTCTCTTTGTGTAAGGCATGCAATGACAAACCCTGCTCTTCTCACTGCCGACACCTACTAAGATTACAAGCACGGCGGGAAGTAAAGCAGACCTGTGTGTCATTACAAACACCTCAGCATCTGCAGCTCTCATCCAATGGCACTGTCAGGGAGTGTTTGTAATGACACACAGGTCTGCTGTGATCACTGATCTCACTGCCAGCATCTACTGTGACTTGAAGAAAGCAAGGGGATTATGTATCATTAGGGTATGTGCCCACAAGACATGTTTCCAGCGGTTTCCACCTGCAGTTTACCCTTGGTTATCTGTCAATTTATGCTAATTTTTTCCTGCGGTTGGGCTTCCCTGCAAAACCAATGTGTTTCACAGAAACGCTGTGCGCCACATTGGCTTTGCAAGTGTCAAGAAGTGTCAAATCCCTCCGGTTTTGCTGCGGATGGGAAAGAATGATCATGTTCTATTTTTCCTGCGTTTTTGCTGCAGTTAATGGCAAAAATTATGGAAAAACACTGCATCAAAAACACAGGAAAAGCGCAGTAAAAACGCAATACAAACGCAGGACCTGAATGCAGCAAATCTCCTGGCAAGGACTCGAGATCCTTGAAACCAGTACCAGTTTTGATGCGTTCAGGACTGCTGGAAAAACGTCCTGTGGGCACACACCCTTAGAACTCACTTTGCAGTTCTTCTCTCACAGCACGTTAGTGAGGGATGAGGGTAAGTAGAACAGAGCTAGCAACATAGAGAGCTACAAAATGTGTTTGCAATGACACCCATATCTGCTATAATCACTAATCACTGATCTCACTGCCAGCATCTATTGTGACCAGAAGCAAGGAAGGGGAGAATGTATGTATCACTATAATCCATTTGAGGTTCTTCTCTCACAGCACTATAATCCATTTGAGGTTCTTCTCTCACAGCACTGTCAGGGCAAGTAGAACAGAGCTAACAAAGAACTACAAAGCGTGTGTAGCGCCCCTATGGCTAGGCGCCACAGGGAGGTATTACACTTTGCAAATTTATGTAGTGCCTCTATAGCTGTGGGTTTAGGGTTTAACATATGGAGTCTGAATTTACATAAAACACTAGGCCACCTTAGAGTAAGGGACTGGTTATTCAGTAGGTCCAAAAGGGGGTGGTACCTAGGTTAGTGCAGGAGACTTAAGTGACAGTAAGTGAGTGAGTTCAGTTAGTGCCGGGAAGGCAGTCATCAGGATGCACCTGACAGCTCTGTGACAGGGGGATCACCCATCTTCAGAGGGTGTCCGGCACAGAAGGGATGGACCAACACGGTTGGAGCCGGTTGGTAACATCTGGGGAACACCGGCAACACGGAAGCCGAGGCGGTCAGCGGTTCATCCCAGGCCGTAAACCGACGTGCTGTGGGCCCTCTGAAACCGGGTAGCCATAGGCGCCACAAGAAGGTACCTCGCCCCTCAGGCCCGAAATCGGTCCAAGATTACAGGAGTAACGGTCCAGATTCCGGTGGCGGGAGAGATAGTGCACTTCTGCTACTCCTGTCCGTAGCGGTAAAGGAAAACCCGTGCTCCACCGTATGAGACCATGGGACTGGTGGGAGAGCACTGTAAGGGTGGTTAATAGAGAGAAGGACAGAATTAGACCCCGAGAGACTATCAGAAAGGAACATCTGGAGACTCCATAGGGGTACCCTGAACCGACAACTATTACCCATTAAACCAGACTGTAGCATGTTCTCAATAACATCCGCCAGTACAAGTAAAGTGGAGTTGAAGTTGAATCAGTCTCTGTCTTTATTCCCGCCGGCGCCCGGAGGGCCTCAGCATCATCATCGTCTCACGGAGGGGTAAGAACAACTACTCCCCTCATCCCCTCGTCCTCCATCCCCACTGCCCTGAGGTAAAAGCTCCACCTATGGGGAGCTGGACCACACTGAGCTGCACCCATCATCACCTCAGCGGCTGGCCTGCAATGCCAGTGTCCAAATTACCGGGATCCACAGATGGCGTCACGTACTCTTTATCCCTGTAAATATTTCCCCCACCAAACAAATGACAGCCAGGGCACAGAACCGGAAGCCGACCACCCCTGTGAGTCCCCGTCACATCCATCAAATTCATCCCGGTGTCCGAGTACCTCTCTCCCTGTGCTCATCACGTGTGTGTAATGACAAACAGATCATATAAAGGAAAGCTGGTTCTAAGCTTGCTTAGGTTGTATTTTTCGATAATGCCCACTTCGTTGAGAGGTAAATTAGAATCTATATTTTATAAGCTAATGTCTCTGCAACAAAGATGAAAAATTAAAAACTACATTTTACAAACTAGTAGGCAGGACTAGTCTGGGATAGTGAAAGCCCTATCAAACTAGTCCTGATTAATATACATAATTTCAGTGCAGAATAAAAATGTATTTTAAAAAAGTATAGATATTGCAAAGCCACAAAAAGGAGGTTGCTAAAATAGAGCAATACGGTGGAGCAGAGACATTGTTGTGGTGTATTGTGGCTTGGAAGATGACAGGTTCTCTTTGGTGAAAACATATCTAGTACCCATCATAATTCTACTTCACTGCTACAAGCAATCCCTTATATGTAGCTTCATTAAGGGGTTGTCCATTACTAGTACAGCCCCTTCTCAATTGACTTGTTTACCCCAGTTAAAAAAATAAACACTATACTCACCTTGTGTGCTGCCTCCGTTCCAGCGCTGTGAATAACCATGGTTCAGGGCTCACGAGATATTGTGATGTCACATGAGCCCCACATGAAATCACTGATGGCTTCTCTCTCAACACACCTTTGGACATAGATGCTATGCACTGTGCTTTCCGTTGATAGCAACTATGTCCGAATGAGGGAAAAGGAAGCCAACGTGATTAGATGTGGAGCTCGTGTGACTCCACAATGTTATGTGAGCGCTGAGCCATGGTTATCGACAGCACTGGAATGGTGGCAGCACATGAGGTGAGTACAGGGTTTATTATTTCAACTGAGGGAAACAAATTGATTCAGAAGGGGCTGTCCTAGTAGTGGACAACCATTTTAAGTAAAGAATTAATGAGAAAGGCTGCATTATACCCATCCCAGATGGATAAGGTAAAATGTCTGTACTGCTTGACCCAGCGAGGTGAACATAACATGATACTGAAGCAGAGAAGAAGTCGCATAACCATCACATACATTGTAGCTATACAACAGCCCATTCGTGTGCACTATGCAATCACTACACTATATCACTGTATATGAACATCAATGCATGTAGATCAAGTTGACATTAATTACACTGAATTTACATCCCTGTAGAATATCGATTTTCTAATAAGGTAAAGAAATGACATAAAGTACAATTATACATCAATTGTCCATGTCTCCATACACATTAGTCTTTCAGCGAAACCTGTCGATATTGACGGGTTCAGTAAACATAGTCTTATGTGTATGGGGCAGGCTTAAGTGTCACATAAGTGGAGAATATACAACGTTTGAGGTATGAGAAAACAGTTTTACTAATGCAGTAAAACATTGATTCTCCAAATCACCACACCTGATGAAGGTAGTGGAGCTGAACATAAGACCTATGGCATAATGTCATATGGGAAGACAATGGGCTTATTAAAGACATTTCTACATAGCATAAGACAGAATTATTTTAGCTTTGAATAGCGCAACATAGGACGTACAAACAATGAAGGAACTCATTGTTGTCTGAATAGTCTTGTGTATGATGTCTACTGTAGTAACAGAGTCTACAAGGTCAAGTGATAAAAAAGGAGCTAGGAGGGTATTCTTCCCAAACAGTGAAGGCTCAGACTGACTGCATGGAGAGTTTCTGATGTGGTAGAGGAGCATCAAAGTCATCACAGAAGACCAAGGTCCTGTAACTAGTACCTACTGAGTTATGGAGGTCTATAAAGCCACGGAAGCTCACCAACACATGAAGGTGAAATGTTCTGCACATACTAAGAGGAAAGGGCTATACCCCATATGAAAATTAATTTGAAGTATTAGTCAAGTATTTGTATCACATGATTTAAGCCATTATTTTTCTTAATAATAATGCTACTAATAATATACAGCTCACTATAGCAGATGTGACCTAATATTTACCGCATGAATAAAATATTTCTGCAATATGTAGCAATGCTAAAATGATGCAAACTAATCATATCTCAAGGTCTCTACACAGCCTCATTTCTTCTGCTAATAAGGCCTTTTCCTTAATATGTAACACATTATTCTTGGTGCAGCATAGGTTCTTAGAACATATATAAACCAATGATGCATTAATAGCACTATATAAATGAATAAATATCATCATTATTATTAGATGCCTGCAGTAGTCTCTGTATTATTCTACTGATGCCTCTTCTATGAGCACATCTCTGTGCGGGTCATCTGTTGACATGCGGGCACTACTTCCTGTCTGTTATGTCCCTCATCTTGGCCCAGGATTTGGATGAATTGGGAAGTGCATGTCACTCTTCTCATGATGGGTTGGAGATGCTGTGGAATGATTGACAGGGGCTCTACCATGCAAGCTCAGATCAGTATTCACAGATCTTGCCAATGCTTTGCGGTGCACTGTTGGCCCCTTCCATTGACAAGCACTGACAAGAGCTTGTTATTCAAAGTTCATCGCAGCCCTTGCAAATTGAAGGGTCCACACCTACACTCCTAACCAATGGTACATGAGTCTACATCAGGTATCTGCAAGCTGAGACGACAGACTTTACTGTCCTTCTCAAAGACCTCGCCGAAGTGCTAGCTGCATCAATTGACAATTGCAGCAATTGGCTTTCTAATGACAAGCACATTGCAGCTCCTGTCAAATGAAGGGGCTGGCACTCTGAAGCATTGCTAGGGGTCAATGCAAAAAAAAAGGGTAAAATATGTCATTTGCGCTTGCGTTCTCATATACCCTGCCAAGCATTAAAAGCAGCTCCTTCCGCTCAATCAGGAGAAAGGAAACATGGTCTTTTTATTCTGTCTAAATCCTGAGCCCAGAAGAAAGGCGGATCATATGCAACAGAGAGAAAGAAATGCCTGGATGTCAACAGAGAATGTGTGACCCTCACCTAGATACGCTCATTGAAAAAGTACAGGTAATGAAAGTATATTAAAAAAAATTATTGAATAGAAGACATAGGACATATGAAAGAAAGTCAAATGGTAATAGAAATTTCCTTTATAAGGAGTTCGTAAACAAGATAGCTGCTGACCAGTGTTTCCCAAACTACATTTCTCAAGGCCCCAAACAGGTCATGATTTCTGGATTTCCTTAGTATTGAACAAGTGATAATGATTACCGTAAGTTACCTGGTCAATGCTAAGGAAAGCCTGAAAACATGAGGTGTTAGGGGCCATGAGAACTGGAGTTTGGGAAACACTGCCATTGACTGACATTCGACTGCTTTGTCTCGCGACAGCTGAGAATTCATATCTTCTCAATATACCGATATCATCTGTCACAGAAAGTTGAAAGACTCCTGAACACCAGTTTTAATGACTTTAATGTCCATGTCTTACTATATGACCATGATGACCAGGGCTGTGGTGCCGGTGAGGCAAACATCCTACTCCAACTCATTAATTTCCCTGAATATGACTCCGACTCCAACGCAACCAAACTAAACACAAACTCTGACTCTATAACCATGGTTGTAAAGTCAGTAAGCCAATTATCTGACTCAGACCCGTCAATTTCCCTGAATCCGACTCCAACTCCACCAAAATGGACACCCACTCCGACTCCATAACCATGGTTGTGAAGTCAGTAAGCCAAACATTCCTCAATTTTCCTGAATCCGACTTCACCAAAATGGACACCAACTCCGACTTCACAGCCCTGAGACATGCTCACACATTCATAGCATCCATAGTGAATAAACAAATACATATGTTTGTATATAGTGCATAGTCCAAGATTCTATATCAAGGACCAAGATGACAAAGGATGATCTATTACAGATTGTATGCAGATACAATGTTTTTGGAGCCAATCATAAACTGTCCAATACAAAATATGAGCAATGAATATCAATCATCCCAATAACTCCATATAAGCAAAGGCAATCTGTATCCGGTCTTATAATATCACTTTGTTCTACAGTGAAACGACATCTTCTTCTTTCACAATGCAACAGAGAAAAAATTGGCAAAGGGTCACTTGTAGGTTAACCATGATGCTTTCCATGCATTACTAATCCATGAGTCTGAAGTGTAAAGTACAGTCAGTGTCTATTCATGAAGGCATGAAAGCCATACTACTGAATGCCATCATCTTACCAACCCAACAGACCCAGTGGTGGCATCGAGGACACAAGATATATGGTATGATGATGGCAAGGCTGTGAGGACAGTACAATGAAAAAGTCATACTCTCTTCTGTATCTACGTAACATACTCCACATCATTAATTATTAATAATTATGAGAAGTAATGCCATTCTCCTGTAAAATTAGTTTCTGAGATTTTTTTTTTTATTATTAATGGAGTCACCTAGAATTTTTAATGAATCTGAACAAATAATGAGCTAATACTGCGTATTTATATAAATTATTAATCACTGGACAGGTATGAAGGACAGATAGACAGACATACATCCTGCTACAGATTAAGATGGGAACTACAGTAGATACTGGTACTTATATGAGGAAACTCAGGCTTTATACTAATAGGATAAAGAAACTTTCCAGTCAGTCCTTGTACAAAAGCCAGAATTTTCTTCTAAGCCCCTCGTATGATATGTTTCAGATCCGGATTAATTACTGTCTCAGACCAAAAACATACAAAGCAGAAAGTAATTGGTGTTCTGTAATATGTTGGATGCACTGCAACGCATGTGGATTCTGGCCGGTACGTGCGATTAGAAATGCAGAAAGTATTTCTGTGCGTTAGCTCCTCACTAGTGCAATGACATATATAGTCAACATTTCAGTGGAGAGCACGGAGGAGCCAAAAGGAAAAAAAAGGGTATAACGTGTTTAAGAAAAAGTTACGCAATTGTAAAAAAATGACTATGGCAGAACTCCAAGGACTGCGTGTATCTGACTGGAGACAACTGCATAGGTTGGGGATTCAACAGCTATAAATAATGATTGCATTCTGTCCTGATACATAGTACGCTTGTAATATATAGAGAGTAAATTACAAACTGTACATATAAAGTATACGCTACATATATATAATTAGTGTAAAGAGAGGACATAGAACAAAACAAATAATATACGTTCTTATCTGTTATTATGGATGGTATAATGATTGTATTGACTTGACTTTTTATTGTGCAAAAATTGGTATACTATGCTGTAACATATATACACAGGCACACATAAGATATAGGTTACTTGTGATAGATGGTATACAATTCGGTAACATATACACAGGCACACATAAGATATAGGTGTACTTGTGATAGATGGTATACAATTCGGTAACATATATACACAGGCACACATAAGATATAGGTGTACTTGTGATAGATGGTATACAATTCGGTAACATATATCATATACACAGGCACACATAAGATATAGGTGTACTTGTGATAGATGGTATACAATTCGTAACATATACACAGGCACACATAAGATATAGGTGTACTTGTGATAGATGGTATACAATTGGGTAACATATACACAGGCACACATAAGATATAGGTGTACTTGTGATAGATGGTATACAATTCGGTAACATATATCATATACACAGGCACACATAAGATATAGGTGTACTTGTGATAGATGGTATACAATTCGGTAACATATATTATATACACAGTCACACATAAGATACAGTATAGGTGTACTTGTGATAGTAGGTATACAATTCTGTGACAATTAGACCTATGGTGTGTGCATATTATATACACAGGCACACATAAGATATAGGTGTACTTGTGATAGTTAATAAAAAAGCCAAGAAGCCAGCGCTGCCTGTGGTTAGCATTGTAAAGCGCTGCGGAATATGTTGGCTATATAAATAAAGCTTTATTATTATTATAATACAAAAAGTGCATATGCACATAATAATTTCTAACTGTACTTTAAACTGAGACATTTAGGAAACAATTGATCAATTCTTCGAGCCACTCCGCCATGTCACGGCATTCTCAGATGAGGCAGTCCTACTCTATGTTTTCCATATACGCTGTGCCATTACGGCCTCCTGAATGCATTAAAAGCAGGACCACATTAAATGCCCATGTACCTGAAGCATTTCTGAACTACTCTCATGGCGCCAGAAGGGCAAGCACAGCTAAAGGCAGACCAGGTCCGGACATGGCATCCTTTTGATACTTGTGATAGTTGGTATACAATTCTGTGACAATTAGACCTATGGTGTGTGTATATTATATACACAGGCACACATAAGATATAGGTGTACTTGTAATAGTTAGTATACAATTCTGTGACCATTAGACCTGAGGTGTGTATATTATATACACAGGCACACATAAGATATAGGTGTACTTGTGATAGTATACAGTTCTGTGACCATAGACCTGAGGTGTGTATATTATATACACAGGCACACATAAGATATAGGTGTACTTGTGATAGTATACAATTCTGTGACCACTAGACCTGAGGTGTGTATATTATATACACAGGCAGCACATAAGATATAGGTGTACTAGTGATAGTATTCAATTCTGTGACCATTAGACCTATGGTGTATATATTATAAACAGAGGCACACATAAGATATAGGTGTACTAGTGATAGTTAGTATACAATTCTGTGACAATTAGACCTATGGTGTAATATTATATTACACAGCACACTAAATAAGTGAGGTTGTACTTGTGATAGTATACAAGTCTGTGACAATTAACTATGTGTATATATTATATACACAGCAACTAATATAGTTACTAGTGATAGTTATATACATTTGTGACAATTAGACCTATAGTGTTTGTATATTACACTACTACACACAATATAAATAGACATGTAAGTATATGTGTACTTGTATAGTGTATACATTCTGTGATAATAAAAATATATACTGTATATATTGTTAATATCACAGAATTGTATACAACATCAAGTAAATATACCTACAGTCTATTTAAAATTGTGTGTTTATATATATATACACACACAGAATCATAAGCCGTATATGGTTATCACAAATCATTATAAGCCGATGAGTGTATATTATATATGTATACATATAACACATGACATTGTAATTTTGCAAGAATGAGAAGTACAACTAACGCAATCACTTAACTAATACATAATTGATAACATAAAACACACGTCTGTTGCAATGCAATAGTAGTAAAAAGAAACACAACAGTTCATAATCTCCTATCTATCTATCTATCTATCTATGTATCTATCTATGTATCTATGTATCTATGTATCTATCTATCTATCTATGTATCTATCTATATCTATCTACTATCAATCTATCTATCCATCTATTATATCATATCTATCTATCTATCTATCTATCTATCATCTCTATAATCTCATTATCTATCATCTATCTATGTATCTATCTATCTATTATCTATCTATCTACAATATATATATATAGTTCTGTAACAATTAGACCCATGGTGTGGTGTGTCCCTGGGACCTGAATGATACTATGTGACATCTTGTATCAGTGAGTGCAGTGAGGAGATCTCTGCTCCTTTCACTGAATCCATCCTGCCCATTCCATGATTCCTAGAGAGTGCTGGTGGTGGGCATCAGATGGGCATCTGCAGACAGGGCACGTACCTCCTCCTCGGGCAGGCTGAGGTCATCAGCACAGCTTTCCTTGTCCAGGTTGTTGTTCATTGTGGTCTCCAGGGTAGTAGTGCAGCTCAGCCGGGATCTGCACAACTGGCAAGAAGAAGAAGTAGTGAACTCTCTTCTAAGGTTACTATGAGATCAGGAAGAATGAACGTCCTTCAGCTCCACTGGTGAAACAGAATGTCCCCTTGAAAAGCGAAAAGAGGAACTGCTGAAGTGTCTATGGCTTGTGCTAGAGATAAGGAGGAAAGCATGAGAGAGAGCAGGGGAGAGGGAGGACAGGGGAAATGTTCTTGACTGTTGGAGATTAGGGTTAGCTCCAGCCTTTGGTTTCTAAACTCTCAGGAGGGAGGAGGGACTGAAGTCAACTTCACAGCAACTAACTCCCAGTATTCTGGCTGGGAGGTGCCCTGTTTATAGAGGAGATGGAAGGAGGGGGAGACACAATCACTATCACTTCAATTAGTTGAGAGAAAAAAACTCCAGTTATTGGAAACATGGAAAAAACTGACAGTATCCAGGGCAGGTCAAGAGGTGAAATGGAGAGAGATGGCAGGAATAGGAGATAAGGGAATGATGGTCCGTTATAAGCCTATGGTCTGATATCTGTACATCTGGTTAGGCTGCTTTCACATACGTTTTAGTTAAATCCAATGCTGTCCGATAAAAATCGGACATCATCGGATCCAAACTGATCCCTGCGATCGGATGCCAAATAGGCATCCGATTCCGACATTTTGCAGGATCAGTTTGGTCTCCTGTCACCTCGCTCCCCCTCCTCTCTGCCTCCTGTCATCTCGCTGTCCCCTGTTGTCCCCTGCTGTCCCCCTGTTGTCCCCTGCTGTCCCCCTGCTGTCCCCCTGTTGTCCCCCTGCTGTCCCCTGCTGTCCCCTGCTGTCCCCCTGTTGTCCCCTGCTGTCCCCCTGTTGTCCCCCTGCTGTCCCCTGCTGTTCCCCTGTTCTCCCCTCTCCTCTCCTTTTCTCCCCACTCCTCCTGTCATTCCAACATAAAAAAATCTTTATTCTCACCTGCCAGCGCTCTCCTGGCGTGTCCATAAAGCTCCCGATCGGTTTTACAGGACCTGAGATGATGTCAGAAGCGTCATCGGGTCACATGAGCGGTTACCGCGACAACCGCTCATGTGACCTGATCAGCTGATCGGGTTGTGACATCATCCCAGGTCCTGTTACTGAGAGGGGAGCTGATGGAGACGCCGGGGGAGCGCTGGCAGGTGAGAAGAAAGATTTTTTATTTTAAACACTTGATTTTAGTTATATTTCACTTCCGCTATGTATGTATATACATTGCGGAAGTGAAATTAAGTGGCACACAATAGTTTTAGTGTACTGAGCATGCTCAGTACACTAAAATTGGGTCCGAGGAAACATCAGATGTTTTCTCAGACCCTGCTCCATAGGGCCCCATGTTAAAGTCATCAGATCGAATCGGATTTGGCATAATTGCCATCCAATTTGCTTCCGATCCTATTCTCTCCGATTTTTTTCAGGAGCCAAAATCGCAGCAGTCTACGATTTTTGCTCCTGAAAAAAATCGGACAGAATCGGATCGGAGGCAAATCGGATGGCAATTATACCAAATCCGATCTGATCCCCATTGGATAACATGGGGGCTGATTCGGATCCGATGCTGTCCGATTTTCATCGGACAGCATTGGATTTAACTAAAACGCAATGTGAAATCAGCCTTAGTTATCAGAGCGCCCTGTATACATTACAGTTCACAAGAATAGACTGCCAATTGATAAACATTATATACTAGATGGCAGCCCGATTCTAAAGAATCGGGTAGTCTAGAATCCATATATAGTTTATTTAATAGTTAGGGTAGTGCGGTGAAATTAATTGTGTGTATACAGGCGGCTCTGTGGGTAGCAGAGTATATAGTGGCTCAGTGGCTAGCACTGCGCGCGGTGGCTCAGTGGTTAGCAGTGAATGCGGTGGCTCAGTGGTTAGCAGTGAGTGCGGTGAGATAGGTCAGCGCAGCGGCGTGGGCAGAGTGGTGAGCGCAGCGGCGTGGGCAGAGTGGTGAGCGCAGCGCCGTGGGCAGAGTTGTCAGCACAGTGCCGTGGGCACAGTGGTCAGCGCAGCGTCGTGGGCGGAGTGGTCAGCGCAGCGCCGTGGGCGGAGTGGTCAGCGCAGCGCCGTGGGCGAAGTGGTCAGCGCAGTGCCGTGGGCAGAGTGGTCAGCACATACACACACACACACGTACATACACAGACATACACACACATACACACACATACAAACACTCCACTATACTTACCACCGACCCTGCGTCTTCTCCGGCGCCTGGATCCTGAGTCAACATGTGGCCACCCCCCGGACGACTGGAGAGGGCAGAGGACGGCTGGAGGCTGGAGGGGCAGAGGACGGCTGGAGGGGGCAGGGGACGGCTGGAAGTTGGAAGGGGCAGGGGACGACTGGAGGGGGCAGAGGACGGCTGGAGGGGGCAGAGGGCAGAGGACGGCTGGAGGCTGGAGATGGCAGAGGACGGCTGGAGGCTGGAGAGGGCAGAGGACGGCTGGAGGCTGGAGAGGGCAGAGGACGGCTGGAGGCTGGAGAGGGCAGAGGACGGCTGGAGGCTGGAGAGGGCAGAGGACGGCTGGAGGGGGCAGAGAACGGCTGGAGGCTGGAGGGGCAGAGGACGGCTGGAGGCTGGAGGGGGCAGAGGAAGGCTGTAGGCTGGAGGGGGCAGAGGAAGGCTGGAGGGGTCAGAGGACGGATGGAGGCTGGAGGGGGCAGAGGACGGCTGGAGGCTGGAGGGGGCAGAGGACGGCTGGAGGCTGGAGGGGCAGAGGACGGCTGGAGGGTGGAGGGGGCAGAGGACGGCTGGAGGGTGGAGGGGGCAGAGGACGGCTGGAGGGTGGAGGGGCAGAGGACGGCTGGAGGCTGGAGGGGGCAGAGGACGGCTGGAGGCTGGAGGGGGCAGAGGACGGCTGGAGGCTGGAGGGGGCAGAGGACGGCTGGAGGCTGGAGAGGGCAGAGGACGCGTAGCTGGGCGGGGGGTGGACACTGACCGCCGTGCGTGTGGTGTTGGAGGAGAGGAGGGGCGGGCAGAGCTGCAGGACAGGAAGTCCCGTGCTCCCCCCCTCCTCTCCGGGCGCACGGCGGCTGCTGCTGGTAGCACAGGACCCCCCAGGTGGCGGGCAATGGGCCCCCCCTGACCCCCCGCTGGCTACGCTAGTGGCTGGAGGGGAGAGCGGAGGCGGGAGGGGAGAGGCTGGAGGGGAGAGCAGAGGCTGGAGGGGAGAGCAGAGGCTGGAGGTGAGAGCAGAGCGTGGAGGGAGAGCAGAGGCGGGAGGGGAGAGCGAGAGGCGGGAGGGGAGGAGGGAGGCGGGAGGGGAGAGCGGAGGCTGGAGGGAGGCGAGCGAGGGCGGGAGGGGAGAGGCGGGAGGGGAGAGCGGAGGCGGAGGGGAGAGCAGAGGCTGGAGGGGAGAGCGGAGGGGAGAGCGGAGGCGGAGAGCGGAGGCTGGAGGGGAGAGCAGAGGCTGGAGGGGAGAGCAGAGGCTGGAGGGAGAGCAGAGGCTGGAGGGGAGAGCAGAGGCTGGAGGGGAGAGGCTGGTGGGGAGTGGCTGGAGGGGAGAGCAGAGGCTGGAGGGGAGAGCAGAGGCTGGAGGGGAGATGCGGGAGGAGAGAGCGGAGGCAGGAGGAGAGAGCGGAGGCGGGAGGAGAGAGCGGAGGCGGGAGGAGAGAGGGAAGGCGGGAGGAGAGAGCGGAGGCGGGAGGAGAGAGCGGAGGCGGGAGGGGAGAGCGGAGGCGGGAGGGAGAGCGGAGGCGGGAGGGAGAGCGGAGGCGGGAGGGGAGAGCGGAGGCGGGAGGGGACAGCGGAGGCGGGAGGGGACAGCGGAGGCTGGAGGGGACAGCGGAGGCTGGAGGGGAGAGCGGAGGCGGGAGGGGAGAGGCGAGAGGGGAGAGGCGGGAGGGGAGAGCGGAGGCGGGATTGGAGAGGCTGGAGGGGAGAGCAGAGGCTGGAGGGGAGAGCGGAGGCTGGAGGGGAGAGCAGAGGCTGGAGGGGAGAGCAGAGGCTGGAGGGGAGAGCAGAGGCTGGAGGGGAGAGCAGAGGCTGGAGGGGAGAGCAGAGGCTGGAGGGGAGAGCGGAGGCTGGAGGGGAGAGCGGAGGCTGGAGGGAGAGCGGAGGCTGGAGGGGAGAGCGGAGGCTGGAGGGGAGAGCGGAGGCGGGAGGGGAGAGCAGAGGCTGGGAGGGAGAGCAGAGGCTGGAGGGGAGAGCAGAGGGAGAGCGGAGGCTGGAGGGGAGAGCAGAGGCTGGAGGGGAGAGCAGAGGCTGGAGGGGAGAGCAGAGGCTGGAGGGGACAGCAGAGGCTGGAGGGGACAGCAGAGGCTGGAGGGGACAGCAGAGGCTGGAGGGGACAGCGGAGGCTGGAGGGGACAGCAGAGGCTGGAGGGGAGAGCAGAGGCTGGAGGGGAGAGCAGAGGCTGGAGGGGAGAGCAGAGGCTGGAGGGGAGAGCAGAGGCTGGAGGGGAGGGGAGAGCAGAGGGTGGAGGGGAAAGCAGAGGCTGGAGGGGAGAGCGGAGGCTGGAGGGGAGAGCGGAGGCGGGAGGCGAGAGGGGAGAGGCGGGAGGGGAGAGGCGGGAGGGGAGAGGCGGGAGGGGAGAGCGGAGGCGGGATTGGAGAGGCTGGATGGGAGAGCAGAGGCTGGAGGGGAGAGCGGAGGCTGGAGGGGAGAGCGGAGGCTGGAGGGGAGAGCAGAGGCTGGAGGGGAGAGCAGAGGCTGGAGGGGAGAGCAGAGGCTGGAGGGGAGAGCAGAGGCTGGAGGGGAGAGCAGAGGCGGGAGGAGAGAGGCGAGAGGGGAGAGGCGGGAGGGAAGAGCGGAGGCGGGATTGGAGAGGCTGGAGGTGAGAGCGGAGGCTGGAGGGGAGAGCGGAGGCAGGAGGGGAGAGCGGAGGCTGGAGGGGAGAGTGGAGGCTGGAGGGGAGAGTGGAGGCTGGAGGGGAGAGCGGAGGCTGGAGGGGAGAGCGGAGGCTGGAGGGCAGGGGAGGCTGGAGGGCAAGGGAGGCTGGAGGGCAGGGAAGGCTGGAGGGGCTGGAGGGCAGGGGAGGCTGGAGGGCAGGGGAGGCTGGAGGGCAGGGGAGGCTGGAGGGCAGGGGAGGCTGGAGAGGCTGGAGGGTAGGGGAGGCTGGAGAGGCTGGAGGGCAGGGGAGGCTGGAGGGGCTGGAGGGCAAGGGAGGCTGGAGGGCAGGGAAGGCTGGAGGGGCTGGAGGGCAGGGAGGCTGGAGAGGATGGAGGGCAGGGGAGGCTTGAGAGGCTAGAGGGTAGAGGAGGCTGGAGAGGCTGGAGGGCAGGGGAGGCTGGAGGGCAAGGGAGGCTGGAGGGCAAGGGAGGCTGGAGGGCAAGGGAGGCTGGAGGGCAGGGGAGGCTGGAGGGCAAGGGAGGCTGGAGGGCAGGGAGGGCTGGGGGGGCTGGAGGGCAGGGAGGCTGGAGGGCTGGAGGGCAGGGGAGGCTGGAGAGGCTGGGGGGGCAGGGGAGGCTGGAGGGCAGGGGAGGCTGGAGGGCAGGGAGGCTGGAGAGGTTGGAGGGCAGGGAGGCTGGAGAGCCTGGAGGGCAGGAGAGGCTGGAGGGCAGGGGAGGCTGGAGAGGCTGGAGGGCAGGGGAGGCTGGAGGGGCTGGTGAGGCTGGAGAGGCTGGGGAGGCAGGGGAGGCTGGAGAAGCTGGAGGGCAGGGGAGGCTGGAGGGCAGGGGAGGCTGGAGGGCAGGGGAGGCTGGAGAGGCTGGAGGGCAGGGGAGGCTGGAGAGGCTGGAGGGCAGGGGGCTGGAGAAGCTGGAGGGCAGGGAGGCTGGAGAGGGTGGAGGGCAGGGGAGGCTGGAGAGCAGGGAAGGCTGGAGAGGCTGGAGGGCAGGGGAGGCTGGAGTGCAGGGGGGCTGGAGAAGCTGGAGAGGCTGGAGGGCAGGGGAGGCTGGAGAGGGTGGAGGGCAGGGGAGGCTGGAGAGCAGGGAAGGCTGGAGAGGCTGGAGGGCAGTGGAGGCTGGAGAGTAGAGGCGTAGTTGGGTGGGGGGGTGTAGACTCACCGCGGCCGGCGTGCGGAGGAGAGGAGGGACGGGCAGAGGTGCAGGACAGGAAGTCCCGTCCTCAGTCCCTCCTCTCCGGGTGCGCGGCGGGCGGCTGGCAGCACGGGGCCCCCCAGGTGGTGGGGGCAATGGGCCCCTCATGCCTTGGGGCAGAGGGCGCTCGGCCCCCCTGCTCCACGCTAGGTACGGTAGTGGGTGGAGGGGAGAGGCTGGAGGGCAGACGGAACTTCCGAGGACGGAACGTTCCTCCGCTGCTCCCTGTAGCCCTGGGGACCGCGCAGTGGTGACGCCAGCACCATGGGTCCGGAGGCCGTCACGGAAGTAGCCTTCGGCTATTCCGGAAGTGGCCTTCGGCTTTTATATAATAGATTAGTATCCTTTATGATCAGTGTTCACTGTGCTTCCCAATGATACATCATTAGTGATCTTATAAACAAGTAACAAGCAATTATTGTAAAGATGTTGTCCATGGCGTTAACATTGATGACCAATAGGTGATCAATGTCTGATAGATGAGGGTGCGACACCCAGCACCCATTGCTTACCTGTTCCTGGTGCCACTGCTCCATCAGCTGTACTGTATAGTGATGATACTGCGTGGCGCCCCTATGGCTAGGCGCCACAGGGAAGTATTACACTGTGACAATAAATGTGTTTTCCCTGTAAGTTGTCAGTTCAGGGTTTAACCTCTGGAGTCTGTACTTGCACACACTTAGGACTAGGCCACCTAGAATAGGGGTGGCCAGTAATTTAGTAGATCCCAAAAGGGGGTGGAGTCTAGGCTAGAGTAGTGGGAGAGAGTGACAGTTTTAGTTAGTGCTGAGAAGGCAGTCAGGAAGAACAGGCCTGACAGCACAGCTGACAGGAGGGAGACCCATTTTCAAGTGGGGGCCCAGGACAGCAGGCGACTGGCCAGGGTTGGTTGGAGCCAGCTGGTTACGTTGAGGGAGACACCGGCAACGCGGAAAGCCGACGCGGCCAGAAGTTCAGCTCTGACCGCAGACCGACGAGCTGCAGGCCCATAGAAACCGGGTTGCTGACAGCGCCACAAGGTATCTTGCCCCTCAGGACCTAGAATCAGTTCAGGACACTACAGGAGACGGGCCAAAATTGCGGTGCCGGAGGGAAGCTTTCCTTACTTGGGCTTCCCATCCGGACCGGTGGGGCACAGACCTTGCCTGATAGCTACAGACCGTGGGACTGGCGGGAGAGCTCTGTGAGGGTGGTAGAAAATAGGAAGAGAGAAGGAATCCCTGGAAGACCAAGAGAGAACACCTAGAGACTCTATAAGGGGGACCCTGAGCTGGCAACATCCACCTGGTAAACCAAACTGTACCGTGTTCCGTTTACCATCTGCCGGTACCTAGTAAAGTGGAGTAAAACTTGAACTGGTTTCCATTGTTCTTCCCGCCGGTGCCCGGAGGACTCAGCACCATCAGCAGCTCATCAGAGGGGTAAGTACTGCAACACCTACAACTCCCCTCATACACATTCATTCCGCTGCCCTGAGGTAATAGCTCCACCTGTAGGGAGCTGGACTACTCTCTGCTGCACCCACCATCACCTCAGCGGCCGGCTTGCAGCGTCGGTACCTATATTACCGGGAACTACAGGTGGCCTCACGATCCCCTGTAAATACTCCCTTCTCCCCCACCATCTACTCAAATGATAACCAGGGCACGGACCAGGTTCCCGTCCACCCGTGACTCCCTATTCAAGTCAGCAGCCTCAGCATCCGAGTACCCCTTAGCCCTGGCCACACCATTTTCTAGCGTCACAAACAGGATAGAACCAGCCTGGTGGAACCAGGTAAAGTGCGCCCAAAAGACTTTATTAACTGTTTATAAACTGCCGGGCCACCATTACGGAAATTGAGCTGCGCCACAGCAAAGGCAAAGAGCGGGAAGATAAGCCCCACCCCTCCGCTCTGCCGAGGAGTGACGAAAGTAGTGGCGGGTTCTGGAAAAGCCCAAAAGGCTCGCCCATAGGATCTTCGTGGTGGGCAGGTCAAGAGATGTAAAGAGACTATGTGCTGGCCCAGGGGCGTGCCTCGGCCCTCAATATACATGGGCCATCCAAGAGGCGCCAAAAAGTCTCCCTGCCCCCCTTGCTCTCAAACAACCAAGGGGGCGGGTCAAGCGCCAGCCCAACCAGTTCGGGACTATAAGAACTAAGCAGGGTGCGGCCGGAAGCACACATGAAATACCTGGTCAGGCTCCGGACCCGTTACCAAGATCCGGTTGTAAGGCAATGGCTGTACCCAACTCTAAGCAGCTAATACAAGAAATCAAGCATGCTATACTGATTGACCGTGCTGCCCCGGTGTGTTAACGTTGGAGATGGACGGAGAGGACGGTGATTTCTGGAGGACGGCCCCCGACCTGCGGACTCAAATCCAGGAGGCTACGGAGTGGACCATTCAGCGCTGGGGAACAGAAATAGTGTTCCAGGTAAATCAACGGCGGAGGGCTGCAGCTCAAAGAGACCAAGAGCTACGGGTGACAGTCGCTACCCAAACCGACCGCCCGTTAACCCCCGAACCAGTTGCTGATCCCCTGGAACCGGTTAACGCACCACTTGTGGAGCCCGGAGAAATGGATGTCGCCGAGGTGGGAGACCTCATACAGTTCTCGGAGGAACCCCAGCTGACCGATGCGGATGGACAAACCTAGCAAGAGGGGGTGGTCACCACCTTTAACCCCGGCACCGGGTACGGGTTCGCCAAAGAGGAGGGCCTCTGCCAGGAGGTACACGTCGGCCAGAGGAACGTAGAGGAACATTTACCCCAGGGCCACCCGGACCGGGACCTGTATCGTGGGGATGTAATAACGTACGAGCGCCACGCAGGTCCCCGTGGGTGGTTCGCAATCCGGGTAAGCAAGGCTGAGCAATGAAGAGGTTAACTCGGTATTGCACTGTTTGAATGTGTGAACTGTACCTTTAAATGAGTATTTTTGCATTGCCTGGTTGTTTTCCTTTGCAGTACTTGATGGACACTGATCAAGAGACTTGCTACCTGGTCCTAGTTGGGCCAGTATGGACTAGAATATAGTGCTTGCGACCACTATTCCATTAAAAGCATTGGAAACAGTAGACTATGGGGGTGCATTAAAGGGATCCTGTCACCTCCAAAACACCTCATAAACTAGCAAAACATGTCCCTGCAGCATCCTATCACTAATCTCACACTTCTTTTGTCTCCTAAAAGCATCCTGTGAAAGTGCATAAAAACGTTTTAATACTTACTCATTAGTGATTATAATTAGTAGGGGCTATATTCTTTAGTCATCAGGGTATGTTGTTTTGCAGCCTTGAGGATCCACCCTCTCTCTGTCTGTGCAGCTGAAGGCAGGACTAATGATTTGCATTCTGTGAGTGATAGAGAGGGGGAGGGTAAAACCTGTACAAGCAAAGCACACAGACAGAGAGAGGTTGGATCCTGGAGAATATAGAATAAAGAATATAGCCCCTGCTAATTATAATCACTAATGATACTGTATCCCTTTATCCCATTATACTGTATCCCTTTCCAGAGAGAAATAGGGCACCACCGCCGGTTAAGTAAGCTTTTCCTGGCAGAGCTCAGCGTGAAGCAGAACTGGTGTTCAACAGCAGTGCAACGGGTGCTCAATCCAGCAGCAAGCATAGTTAAATCATATAAAAAGAGACGACGGCACTCACCAGTGAAGTTTTGCTGTGATGTTTATTATAAATTCAGCCGAACATAGTGCAGGGAGGGGGCACCCCCTCCCTGCACTATGTTCAGCTGAACTTATAATAAACATCACAGCAAAACTTCACCGGTGAGTGCCGTCATCTCTTTTTATATGATTTAGCCATTATATTGTATGTAGGCCCATTATACTGTGCGGAGGGCTGTGTGGGGGCCATTATACTGTGTGAAGGGCTGAGTGGGGGCCATTATACTATTTGGTGTGATATTGGGGGACTATTATAGTATGTGGAGTGATAGTAGGGTCATTATACTGCATTAATGGGTGTGTGGGGGTCCCAGTCTGGGATAAGACTGTCTTGGGGTCACCATTCATTGCTGGGGAAAGTTGAGGGTAGGTACAATAGGCTATTCATACAATTGTGTAGAGGGTACTGTAGAGGAATTCATTGTGGGGGTACCATGTAGTGTTTGTGGGGCAGATTTGCTGGCATCATACTTTATGGCTGCAGTGAAAAGGGAATCTAGAAGCTTCAATAGGAGGAAAATTACCTTGTAAGGGCAGCAAAATTGTGAGGTGTGCTGTTATGTGAACCAGAGAAATATTTTTTTTTTTGAGGGGGGGCAATTAGAAATTCTGCTATGGGGTCCCATGATTTTTTGTACGCCTCTGGTCTACTTCCTTCAGTTTTTTTTAAAATTTGTGAGGGAAAAAAAAAAGGCAGATGCAACACAGAAGTAATATGGATGGTACATTTTAACAAGTATAGGAGAAGCTCACATGTGTATACAGAAAAAATAGTCTAATTTTTAAAGAGAAAAACAGACTATTTTTCATCTGTATTGTCATCAATGTGTTATACATACATGTTCTGTGTTTTACACATATAGAACAAGTACCCATAAAAATCTATAATGCTTCTCACATGTTCATGTAATATTTCACACTGATACACATTTTTTCTGGCAGCACAGAAAAGAAGTGCTGATATAAGTCTATAGATCTGGGAAAATCACGGACAACACACGGATGGCATGGGATCGTAGGCCCCACCCCTAATATTATAAGCTAAACAGACAATTTAATAATAACACCAGGCATTGGTTGGCATGAAATGGCCGAGAGGCTTTTGATAGGGTTACCTTTAATAGATAATCCATATATATTAATTAAAACTTGTTTCATAAATAATGTTTTCTCAACTCATTAAACTTTAATTTGTAAAGTCCATTAAAACCATTATAACGACCAACTTGAAAATAGAACTTTCCCCTCATTAAAAGCCTGACGACAGGGAAATAGGGGACCCGAAATAAAAAAGGGATGGGTGGGCGGGTGCATTTTTCTTGTCTCCTCAGAGACACTGACTGACAATTCCTGTGGGCGGGGCATAACTACTCCACTCTCCCGCACTTTTCAAACCAATCAGGTGCAAACTTTTCAGACAAGCAGGACAGCCAATCACAGCGATCACCTGCTTCTGTTACCTCACAACAGGGACTCTTAACCCTTTACCATCCATCATGAGGATACCTCATGAATATTAAGGCACCTCTAATGACAAACACATGTTAGGAAGAAACAGATACCTCAATATGTTAACTGACAACTCAATTGGGGGGCCACGAGCCCATGCAGCCCCCACTCTAGGCGATTAGGGGGCTCAACATTAGTATGCATTCTATACTGTCAGTAAATATTATTTTGCAAACATTCCAGTGAGTTGCATGTTGTATTGTAGCTAAGCGAAATAGGTTACTATTTAAATCATCTTCCATTGCGAGTGTGAATGAGCTGGTGATTGTGATCTGAGGATAAGTGTGATTTGACTTAAGTGTTGTGACTTGTGATTCAGTGACTTTAGATTCACAGCTTTACAAGGGAGGAATTTGTACTGAATTGCTGTTTGTCATTATTTTTTTTTGATAACTTAACATCTCTGCTTGGTGCAATCCCCGTTAGGAAAATATGCTCTATTATTGAAAGTGCCATCCAGTGTACATCTTGTCTCATGTATGCAATTCTTGAAAGCTGTTTGACGGTCAGGCCGGCGTCAGCACCTGGCGCACCCGGGCAAGTGCCGGGGCCCGACTGCTTGGAGGGGACCCACCGGGCCCCGAGGGCTAGGGTCACACTTGCATTGTGACCCTAGCCTGATGCAAGTATTGTCCGCTGCAGCGCAGAGCGTTTAATGCTATGCGCTGCCAGCAATGGAGCCCATCGAAACCCGCTGTTTACATTGCCAATCAGTGATTGGTAAGGTAAACAGCGGGTTTCTATGGGCTCCAGTGCAGAGCATTAAACTATGCGCTGTAGCGGAAAATACTTGCATTGTGACCCTAGCCTCAGGGGCCCCTGAGCACTGCCCCCACAGCCAGGGCCGTATCCAGGGGCAGCTGGGGGGTCATTTGCAGGGAGGGTGCACTCAGCCTCCTGCAGCATCGGAGGTCTCCCTCCCCCCCAGTGGGAGCCGACAGAGCCGCACACTGTGCTGACAGGACCTGTGATGATGTCAATGGAGGGGAGGAGTCAGGGGTCACATGATGAGCTCCTCAGTGTATGCAGGACTCTGCTGTGCTGGCCATCATGATGCTGGATTAGGTGAAGTTTATGTGTGGGGTCAGGATGGATTTACAGTGTGAATGTAGCAGAGGAGAGTGTGTACTAGGTGTATGGAGTGGAGCCCAGTGGGTACGAGGTGTATGGAGCGGAGCCGTGTGTACGAGATGTATGGAGCAGAGCCGAGTGTGTACGAGGTGTATGGAGCGGAGCCATGTGTACGAGATGTATGGAGCAGAGCCGAGTGTGTACGAGGCGTACGGAGTGGAGCCGTGTGTACGAGGTGTACGGAGCAGAGCTGAGTGTTTACAAGGTGTACGAAGCAGAGCCTAGTGAGTACAAGGTGTACGGAGTGGAGCCGCGTGTGTACGAGGTGTACGGAGCGGAGCCGCGTGTGTACTAGGTGTATGGAGCGAAGCCAAGTGTGCACGAGGTGAACGGAGCGGAGCCGTGTGTACGAGGTGTACAGAGTAGAGCCGTGTGTGTACGAGGTGTATGGAGCAGAGCCGAGTGAGTACAAGGTGTATGGAGCGGAGCCGAGTGTGCACGAGGTGTACTGAGCAGAGCCGTGTGTATGAGGTGTACAGAGCAGAGCCGAGTGTGTACGAGGTGTACGGAGCAGAGCCAAGTGTGTACGAGTTGTACGGAGCAGAGCCGAGTGTGTGCGAGGTGTACGGAGCGGAGCTCAGAGTGTACGAGGTGTACGGAGCGGAGCCGAGTTTGTACAAGGTGTACGAAGCGGAACTGCATGTGTATCAGGTGTACGAAGCGGAGTCGCGTGCATACGAGGTGTATGGAGCAGAGCCGCGTGCATACGAGGTATGTGTACCATTGGTAGCCCCCACGCGGATTCCGCTACTGTTCCTATAGTCCCAGCCGCCTTTGCCAGCAGCATTCTTCTCCAGAATCTCTTCTGCCACTGTCTACATTCTGCAGCTCAGCATAGCGGGGCACGATGTTGTCATCACTGAGCCCCACTATGCAGATAAATGTTGAGGAGACCGGAGCAGCGAGAAGAGAAGAGAGGTGAGGAGAAAGAGAGATGCGGATGGCCAGACACTCCACTTGGCTGCGGTGCCACCCGTATGGCAGTGCGGCTCCATTCAGCTGCTTGCATTTTATTTGTGCACTTCAGGATGCTTGTGTATATACCAAGCATCCTCAGACGCACAAAAATGCAACATGTTGCATTGGCAGGGTACTTTTAAAAAGCGCAAGGGAACGCAAATGCATTTTAGCCCGCGCCTAACAACGTGTAATATACTCACTGTCAGAAACAGTTCTTGCTGGTTTCAGCAGTCAATGTTCCTGTAAGGCTGCCTTCACATAGGCGTTGTTTGAAAAATATGGCAGTTGCGGTAAAAAACCCGCATCTGCCGCATTTTCCACCTGGCGGCCGCACTTATGTCAACCTTGCGGCAAGCCCCATGCATTGTCTATGGGGCTTGCGGTAAGTGTGTGGCAAGTGCGGTTCCGGCCGCAAAAAAACCCACTGCTGACTGCGGTGCCTCCAGCCCGTGCGTTAGGAACTCTGACCTGGAATCAGAGTCCCCCGTCGGTTTGTCTGGGATCCGGTGTATAGCTGCGGTCCCCCTCAGAGCCGACACTCTGGTCCCAGCCTAGCTTTGGGTGTCCCTATCTTGCAAGGGATCACTGGGCTCTCTCCGACCCGTGTGACTACCGGGTATGCCAGGGGAAGTCTGTCAATGCTGCCGTGCTCCTCGGACCCAACTGCACTGGTCCTGTCTCTGTCTTTCTTTCCTTTGGGCTGCAGGCTATGGAGCGGGCTTTCTCTCCAGGGAACTGTGTCTCGCAGGATTTTGCTCCTCCAGGGAGCCCTATCCCTCTGGGAAGTGTCACTCTGCTGTTCTTGGCTTCTCGGCATCCACTGGCCTACTAACTCACTCCGCCTACTGTTCCTCCTTTTGTATCTAGCTCGTCACCTGACCTTCTTCCCACCCGCTTCCCTCTAAATCCTACCACCCCTTGGCCGCCTAGAGTTCCGGGCTCGAGGTTGGGTGTTGTGACTTGTGGGTATGTGTGCTGAAGGTGTTTGGTGCACAAACTGTCTCCACCTGCCTGGCTGCAGTTCCTGCCTGTGGCCACCCTGGTCGCAGGGGCACCACAAAGGCAACTAGCTGGGTGACAGTTAGAAAGCGATATAGAGGGAATAGAGCCAGGGAGGCTAGTCCTGATCTGGCACACCTCAACCATTTTGCTAAAATGGCAGATGATGGGGTTGTCAGTACAGGGGTAGCACTACTAAAACAAGACACATCCTCTGAAAGCCAGAAGAGTGTCTGCTCCAATGAGGTGGGAAACATGAGTGAATGCAGACCAGACAGGTACTGGAAGGGGGAGACTTCATTATTAGAGAAACATGACACGCCCCCAGGGCCGTGGGATACTCACTCAACAGTTCTGCTGGGGAGTCACAGGGGTAGAGACCCAGCTCCGTGACCCTGGGGTGTCAAAAAAGTTTGGGGAATAGGGCTTTAGGGATAGTTGTCGTGACACCATCCGTGGTATTCAACTATTGATGGCCGATGCTGCGGTGTGGGCCCACTGGGGAAGATGGGATTGCAGCTTTGGTGGTTTTGCTCCCCACGGGTGGAGCAGGGCAACCGATAATGTTCGATGAGGGAAGGTCACCAGGACTGTTTTGGCAGGAGAGGGGAGTTGGGGCATCTCGCAGGCAGGTCTCTGGTGGCCTGCATGTCTTATCAGTCTACTGCTCTTCAGGCGGGAAATGAATAGTTTCACACACAGTTCTGAGTTCTATACCCGGTTTACTTAGCTTTTCACTTTGGTGACGCTACAGGGTACTGTCCTTGAAGAGTCTCAGCCCGGATAGTCCTCAATGAACCGGGATAGCTCTTCCAAGACACCCCCTTTATGTTCCTTCCTTCATGGGTTGCTCTTTCTCTCAGCACTGCCTGTCCGCCTCTCTCCTGCTCGCGCCTTCGCACACAGTGCCCCAATCCTGCAGCCACGAGTCCTGTCAGGTGACCGCTGCCAAGTCCCCTGACCTTAGTATGGCTACCTTCTTGGCGGATGTGTCGGGTCTCGGCCACAGCTCCTCTAGACCTTGTGGCCTCCAGTTCCGTGGTTGGAGTGTAGAGTCTCCACGCCACCTTCAGGGCCGGTTCCCTGGTTTCCAACCAGCCCATCTGTTGCACGCAGATTCGGGTGCATGGGTGGATTGCTCTCTGTCTGCACCCCTAGAACTCCCTCTGTCTCTCTCGCTGTCTGCTGTTTCGGGACCCAGGACGAGCTCCACACTGCTCAACTCCTCCGGATCCTCCTCCACTCGCTACTTCCTCACAACTGCCTTTTACTAACTTCCCAACATACTATCTATGATTAAGTAAAAATAATATAGATATGAAAGTAAAAAGAGTAGTGCAAAGAGTTAGTTCGGTGAGCGTCTCTCACCGACTGTCTCTGTGACCGTCTGTTTCAGTGGTTAATGGGGGACCCACTTCCAAAAAACCCCAAATGAAGGTCCATGGTGGGCGACAGGACAAAATGGCCCAACATTTTTGGCTACACCAAGTGGGTTTTTCTTCGTGGTCAACGGGTTACTTATGCAATAGCCAGTTCACTGTAAAAAACATCAGTTCTAAAGCCAACAGGGAGCATACTGTAATGTGCCATCTATATACAAGTACAGTTCTGATCACTCATTGTCCATGATCTATTTGTCCATGATGTAACAAACACTTACACAACACTCTTACACTAAGCAAGTTAACTATGTACACTGCACGCTGCCATCTCTCACTACTCTCTCTTCCACGGCAGTTACTTGGGCATCACCACTAGCACTCCTGCTGGTGACACAGTTCATAGGTACCCTATCACGGGTGTCTGGGTGCTCTGTTCTTGCACCCTGGGTGGTTCACACCTCACGGTTGCAGGCTTAGCTGATGAGTCTCTTTCTGCAGCGGCTGGTTTAGGGTCACCCAGTCCTTTGATACCCACTTTACTTTGAGGGCATACCATCCTCGCTGTTAAATCTTTTACTGGCACTACTACCAAGAAACGGGAATAGTCATCTACAATCTTGAGGGCGTAGATGTAGCCTGACTGGCTCGGGGTCAGTTTTTAATATGACCAAGGACAATGTCTGCAGTTTGGGGTTCTGATCTGGCACAAATCCTTGGTCATATTAAAAGGCTTGTTAAAGAGTCGATTATGACTTTGAGGATAGCTACCAAAAGGTGGCACTAGAGTTCATTCACTTCCTCACTGCAGTGACAATTTGTATATTTCCCAGAGGAGCATTGAAGCTATAAGCTTCCTTATCAGCTTATCTGCTTTCTTAAAGCTGGCAGAAAAATTCCTCTCCATGAGGTAAAAAGCTAGTTCTCAAGACCTAGTTGGATATAGACATTTCTCATTTCTTTGAAACCATAGTTAAAACTCATGTTTCTCTTTGGGTTCAAAGGTAAGGTTCACTGAACTGTGTGTATTCTTCCTGGGGCTCAAGTTCGTCACATTAATGATCGGAGGGCCATATTCCTGGCAGGGGCTGGTGGGGACCCAGCAGTCATGGTGCACATTTGCACAAATGACAAAGTTAGATGTAGGCGGAAAGTCCTTATAGATAATTTCAGGGAATTAGGTTCTAAACCTAAAGCAAGGACCACCAAGATAATATCTTCTGAAATACTGCATATACCACATGCCACGGTATAGAGAGAGATTAAGGAAGTAAATGCTTGTCTCAGGAACTGGTGTTGGAAGGAGGGTTTGGGCATTTTGGAGAATTGGGGTGACTTCTCTGTTAGCTACAGGTTGTAGGGATGGCCTGCACCTTAATGGGGGCTGCAGCTTTGTTGGGAAAAAAGCATGAGACTTCACAATGCATTTTGGCAGGTCACCGCCTTCATCAGGTGATGCACACCTGATGAAGGCCTTGACCCACCAAAATGCATTGTGAGTCATTGCAAAATGTTTGTGGCTCCCATAAAAGGTTTTTTTTTGGCCTCAATCAAGTAATTGCCAAATATTTGTGTTTCCTCTACAAAGGCTTTTTTGGCCTCAAATATGTGATTGCCAAATATTTGTATTTCCCCTAAAAAAGCTTTTTTAAACTCAAATAAGTGATTGCCAAATATTTGTGGCTCCCCTAAAAGGCTTTTTTTTGGCCTCAAACAAGTGCTTACCAAATCTTCAGACAAGTTATTTGCAAGATTGATAGTCGAATAAAAAATTAAAACAAATGTGTGGGCTTCGCCCTATTTTGATTGCCAGCCAAGGTAAAACCCAAGCAGCTGAGGGCTGGTATTGTCAGTGTAGTAAAGCCCAAGCATTCTGGGCCCCCACACTTAAAATTGCAGCCCCGCAGTTGCTCTTGTAATTTTTTTGGCCTCAAATAAGTGGTTGCCAAATCTTTGGGTACCGTCACACCTGGCGATGTCGGCGGTGATTTTATAGGCGACACTGGGGCGTGGCCTATTGTCGCCAACATCACCAATGCGTCTCCTAATGTAAATAGGCGAGGGCAACGCATTTGAGTGGTCGCCTGGTTTCTCAGCAGTGCTCTGAAACCAGGCGACCACTTCGGGGCGATGTGTACACATCGCCCCATGTAAACGGTGGACGGCGATCTCACAGGTGATGGGAGCCGTAGGCTCCCATGTTACAGCATCGGCGCTGGGGTTTTTAGACACGATGCCGCCTGTAAGATTGCTGCTGCGTCGCCGGAGGTGTCGCCGCATGTAATCATTTTGGCTGCAAACAAACGATTTTCAAATATTTGTGTTTCCCCTAAAAAGGTTTTTATTGTCTTCTAAAAAACTCATTGTGAAATCTCTGTTGTGGGCCTCAAACAAGTGCTTTCCAAATCTGTGTGCATTAAACATGAGTGGGAAATCCCAAGGTCATGGTGGAAAGGGGAATACATGCAATGTAAGGGAGAATAAGCTTGTTAGAAGGGTTAATAGGCTTGGTGTTTGAGGTGTACGTGAGGTAGGTGCTACTGCTAATGTTACTGAAAGCTGTACTGATGAGACACTAGCTCGTTGTATCCCAAGCCAAGTGAAAACTTCTGTTATTGGATGGGCTACTCCAGTCTATCTCTTTGGCAGTAGCCGAGTGATATGAGTTGTGGATGAGGCCCAAAAAGAGGTTTTGCTACAGTTCATATATATCAGTATATGGGCGCACACCTCTTTTTGGTGGGTGCTAGCTTCAAAAAATATGTAATCACTTACCAATAGATAGATCAGCTGCACACCACATTATTTCTTTAAAGGGAAATGCCAAAATGGCTGTGTGAATTTATTGCATTATATAATAAGAATCAAAGAAATATTTATACAGCTACTGAAAGCTGGCCCTAGGTCTAAAAGATAAATGTGAAAGCATTAGTTGATGTCATAGCCATGAAATCATAAGCCCAGTAACTGTTTACAGAGTTCTTTCACTTATACTGGGTCCTATTTCTCACCCTCATGTCTGCAAGCTGGAAGTGTGAATGGGAAAATGCCCTGTGCAGTTAAAATCATGGTCTTAAAGGGAATGTGTCAAGACTATGTTAAAACCCTGCTTTTAAAGGGAGTGTGTAACACCTGTGTGAATGTTCTCACATTAGTCACTGGGCAGGGTGCAGCTCCAAATGTAATAACTAAATATATATCAGTATATGGGCGCACACCTCTTTTTGGTGGGTGCTAGCTTCAAAAAATATGTAATCACTTACCAATAGATAGATCAGCTGCACACCACATTATTTCTTTAAAGGGAAATGCCAAAATGGCTGTGTGAATTTATTGCATTATATAATAAGAATCAAAGAAATATTTATACAGCTACTGAAAGCTGGCCCTAGGTCTAAAAGATAAATGTGAAAGCATTAGTTGATGTCATAGCCATGAAATCATAAGCCCAGTAACTGTTTACAGAGTTCTTTCACTTATACTGGGTCCTATTTCTCACCCTCATGTCTGCAAGCTGGAAGTGTGAATGGGAAAATGCCCTGTGCAGTTAAAATCATGGTCTTAAAGGGAATGTGTCAAGACTATGTTAAAACCCTGCTTTTAAAGGGAGTGTGTAACACCTGTGTGAATGTTCTCACATTAGTCACTGGGCAGGGTGCAGCTCCAAATGTAATAACTAAATATATATCAGTATATGGGCGCACACCTCTTTTTGGTGGGTGCTAGCTTCAAAAAATATGTAATCACTTACCAATAGATAGATCAGCTGCACACCACATTATTTCTTTAAAGGGAAATGCCAAAATGGCTGTGTGAATTTATTGCATTATATAATAAGAATCAAAGAAATATTTATACAGCTACTGAAAGCTGGCCCTAGGTCTAAAAGATAAATGTGAAAGCATTAGTTGATGTCATAGCCATGAAATCATAAGCCCAGTAACTGTTTACAGAGTTCTTTCACTTATACTGGGTCCTATTTCTCACCCTCATGTCTGCAAGCTGGAAGTGTGAATGGGAAAATGCCCTGTGCAGTTAAAATCATGGTCTTAAAGGGAATGTGTCAAGACTATGTTAAAACCCTGCTTTTAAAGGGAGTGTGTAACACCTGTGTGAATGTTCTCACATTAGTCACTGGGCAGGGTGCAGCTCCAAATGTAATAACTAAATATATATCAGTATATGGGCGCACACCTCTTTTTGGTGGGTGCTAGCTTCAAAAAATATGTAATCACTTACCAATAGATAGATCAGCTGCACACCACATTATTTCTTTAAAGGGAAATGCCAAAATGGCTGTGTGAATTTATTGTATTATATAATAAGAATCAAAGAAATATTTATACAGCTACTGAAAGCTGGCCCTAGGTCTAAAAGATAAATGTGAAAGCATTAGTTGATGTCATAGCCATGAAATCATAAGCCCAGTAACTGTTTACAGAGTTCTTTCACTTATACTGGGTCCTATTTCTCACCCTCATGTCTGCAAGCTGGAAGTGTGAATGGGAAAATGCCCTGTGCAGTTAAAATCATGGTCTTAAAGGGAATGTGTCAAGACTATGTTAAAACCCTGCTTTTAAAGGGAGTGTGTAACACCTGTGTGAATGTTCTCACATTAGTCACTGGGCAGGGTGCAGCTCCAAATGTAATAACTAAATATATATCAGTATATGGGCGCACACCTCTTTTTGGTGGGTGCTAGCTTCAAAAAATATGTAATCACTTACCAATAGATAGATCAGCTGCACACCACATTATTTCTTTAAAGGGAAATGCCAAAATGGCTGTGTGAATTTATTGCATTATATAATAAGAATCAAAGAAATATTTATACAGCTACTGAAAGCTGGCCCTAGGTCTAAAAGATAAATGTGAAAGCATTAGTTGATGTCATAGCCATGAAATCATAAGCCCAGTAACTGTTTACAGAGTTCTTTCACTTATACTGGGTCCTATTTCTCACCCTCATGTCTGCAAGCTGGAAGTGTGAATGGGAAAATGCCCTGTGCAGTTAAAATCATGGTCTTAAAGGGAATGTGTCAAGACTATGTTAAAACCCTGCTTTTAAAGGGAGTGTGTAACACCTGTGTGAATGTTCTCACATTAGTCACTGGCAGGGTGCAGCTCCAAATGTAATAACTAAATATATATCAGTATATGGGCGCACACCTCTTTTTGGTGGGTGCTAGCTTCAAAAAATATGTAATCACTTACCAATAGATAGATCAGCTGCACACCACATTATTTCTTTAAAGGGAAATGCCAAAATGGCTGTGTGAATTTATTGCATTATATAATAAGAATCAAAGAAATATTTATACAGCTACTGAAAGCTGGCCCTAGGTCTAAAAGATAAATGTGAAAGCATTAGTTGATGTCATAGCCATGAAATCATAAGCCCAGTAACTGTTTACAGAGTTCTTTCACTTATACTGGGTCCTATTTCTCACCCTCATGTCTGCAAGCTGGAAGTGTGAATGGAAAATGCCCTGTGCAGTTAAAATCATGGTCTTAAAGGGAATGTGTCAAGACTATGTTAAAACCCTGCTTTTAAAGGGAGTGTGTAACACCTGTGTGAATGTTCTCACATTAGTCACTGGGCAGGGTGCAGCTCCAAATGTAATAACTAAATATATATCAGTATATGGGCGCACACTCTTTTTGGTGGGTGCTAGCTTCAAAAAATATGTAATCACTTACCAATAGATAGATCAGCTGCACACCACATTATTTCTTTAAAGGGAAATGCCAAAATGGCTGTGTGAATTTATTGCATTATATAATAAGAATCAAAGAAATATTTATACAGCTACTGAAAGCTGGCCCTAGGTCTAAAAGATAAATGTGAAAGCATTAGTTGATGTCATAGCCATGAAATCATAAGCCAGTAACTGTTTACAGAGTTCTTTCACTTATACTGGGTCCTATTTCTCACCCTCATGTCTGCAAGCTGGAAGTGTGAATGGGAAAATGCCTGTGCAGTTAAAATCATGGTCTTAAAGGGAATGTGTCAAGACTATGTTAAAACCCTGCTTTTAAAGGGAGTGTGTAACACCTGTGTGAATGTTCTCACATTAGTCACTGGGCAGGGTGCAGCTCCAAATGTAATAACTAAATATATATCAGTATATGGGCGCACACCTCTTTTTGGTGGGTGCTAGCTTCAAAAAATATGTAATCACTTACCAATAGATAGATCAGCTGCACACCACATTATTTCTTTAAAGGGAAATGCCAAAATGGCTGTGTGAATTTATTGCATTATATAATAAGAATCAAAGAAATATTTATACAGCTACTGAAAGCTGGCCCTAGGTCTAAAAGATAAATGTGAAAGCATTAGTTGATGTCATAGCCATGAAATCATAAGCCCAGTAACTGTTTACAGAGTTCTTTCACTTATACTGGGTCCTATTTCTCACCCTCATGTCTGCAAGCTGGAAGTGTGAATGGGAAAATGCCCTGTGCAGTTAAAATCATGGTCTTAAAGGGAATGTGTCAAGACTATGTTAAAACCTGCTTTTAAAGGGAGTGTGTAACACCTGTGTGAATGTTCTCACATTAGTCATGGGCAGGGTGCAGCTCCAATGTAATAACTAAATATATATCAGTATATGGGCGCACACCTCTTTTTGGTGGGTGCTAGCTTCAAAAAATATGTAATCACTTACCAATAGATAGATCAGCTGCACACCACATTATTTCTTTAAAGGGAAATGCCAAAATGGCTGTGTGAATTTATTGCATTATATAATAAGAATCAAAGAAATATTTATACAGCTACTGAAAGCTGGCCCTAGGTCTAAAAGATAAATGTGAAAGCATTAGTTGATGTCATAGCCATGAAATCATAAGCCAGTAACTGTTTACAGAGTTCTTTCACTTATACTGGGTCCTATTTCTCACCTCATGTCTGCAAGCTGGAAGTGTGAATGGGAAAATGCCCTGTGCAGTAAAATCATGGTCTTAAAGGAATGTGTCAAGACTATGTTAAAACCCTGCTTTTAAAGGGAGTGTGTAACACCTGTGTGAATGTTCTCACATTAGTCACTGGGCAGGGTGCAGCTCCAAATGTAATAACTAAATATATATCAGTATATGGGCGCACACCTCTTTTTGGTGGGTGCTAGCTTCAAAAAATATGTAATCACTTACCAATAGATAGATCAGCTGCACACCACATTATTTCTTTAAAGGGAAATGCCAAAATGGCTGTGTGAATTTATTGCATTATATAATAAGAATCAAAGAATATTTATACAGCTACTGAAAGCTGGCCCTAGGTCTAAAAGATAAATGTGAAAGCATTAGTTGATGTCATAGCCATGAAATCATAAGCCCAGTAACTGTTTACAGAGTTCTTTCACTTATACTGGGTCCTATTTCTCACCCTCATGTCTGCAAGCTGGAAGTGTGAATGGGAAATGCCCTGTGCAGTTAAATCATGGTCTTAAAGGAATGTGTCAAGACTATGTTAAAACCTGCTTTTAAAGGGAGTGTGTAACACCTGTGTGAATGTTCTCACATTAGTCACTGGGCAGGTGCAGCTCCAATGTAATAACTAAATATATATCATATATGGCGCACACCTCTTTTTGGTGGGTGCTAGCTTCAAAAAATATGTAATCACTTACCAATAGATAGATCAGCTGCACACCACATTATTTCTTTAAAGGAAATGCCAAATGGCTGTGTGAATTTATTGCATTATATAATAAGAATCAAAGAAATATTTATACAGCTACTGAAAGCTGGCCTAGGTCTAAAAGATAAATGTGAAAGCATTAGTTGATGTCATAGCCATGAAATCATAAGCCAGTAACTGTTTACAGAGTTCTTTCACTTATACTGGGTCCTATTTCTCACCCTCATGTCTGCAAGCTGGAAGTGTGAATGGGAAAATGCCCTGTGCAGTTAAATCATGTCTTAAAGGAATGTGTCAAGACTATGTTAAAACCCTGCTTTTAAAGGGATGTGTAACACTGTGTGAATGTTCTCACATTAGTCACTGGGCAGGGTGCAGCTCCAAATGTAATAACTAAATATATATCAGTATATGGGCGCACACCTCTTTTTGGTGGGTGCTAGCTTCAAAAAATATGTAATCAACTTACCAATAGATAGATCAGCTGCACACCACATTATTTCTTTAAAGGGAAATGCCAAAATGGCTGTGTGAATTTATTGCATTATATAATAAGAATCAAAGAAATATTTATACAGCTACTGAAAGCTGGCCCTAGGTCTAAAAGATAAATGTGAAAGCATTAGTTGATGTCATAGCCATGAAATCATAAGCCCAGTAACTGTTTACAGAGTTCTTTCACTTATACTGGGTCCTATTTCTCACCTCATGTCTGCAAGCTGGAAGTGTGAATGGGAAAATGCCCTGTGCAGTTAAAATCATGGTCTTAAAGGGAATGTGTCAAGACTATGTTAAAACCCTGCTTTTAAAGGGAGTTGTGTAACACCTGTGTGAATGTTCTCACATTAGTCACTGGGCAGGGTGCAGCTCCAAATGTAATAACTAAATATATATCAGTATATGGGCGCACACCTCTTTTTGGTGGGTGCTAGCTTCAAAAAATATGTAATCACTTACCAATAGATAGATCAGCTGCACACCACATTATTTCTTTAAAGGGAAATGCCAAAATGGCTGTGTGAATTTATTGCATTATATAATAAGAATCAAAGAAATATTTATACAGCTACTGAAAGCTGGCCCTAGGTCTAAAAGATAAATGTGAAAGCATTAGTTGATGTCATAGCCATGAAATCATAAGCCCAGTAACTGTTTACAGAGTTCTTTCACTTATACTGGGTCCTATTTCTCACCCTCATGTCTGCAAGCTGGAAGTGTGAATGGGAAAATGCCCTGTGCAGTTAAAATCATGGTCTTAAAGGGAATGTGTCAAGACTATGTTAAAACCCTGCTTTTAAAGGGAGTGTGTAACACCTGTGTGAATGTTCTCACATTAGTCACTGGGCAGGGTGCAGCTCCAAATGTAATAACTAAATATATATCAGTATATGGGCGCACACCTCTTTTTGGTGGGTGCTAGCTTCAAAAAATATGTAATCACTTACCAATAGATAGATCAGCTGCACACCACATTATTTCTTTAAAGGGAAATGCCAAAATGGCTGTGTGAATTTATTGCATTATATAATAAGAATCAAAGAAATATTTATACAGCTACTGAAAGCTGGCCCTAGGTCTAAAAGATAAATGTGAAAGCATTAGTTGATGTCATAGCCATGAAATCATAAGCCCAGTAACTGTTTACAGAGTTCTTTCACTTATACTGGGTCCTATTTCTCACCCTCATGTCTGCAAGCTGGAAGTGTGAATGGGAAAATGCCCTGTGCAGTTAAAATCATGGTCTTAAAGGGAATGTGTCAAGACTATGTTAAAACCCTGCTTTTAAAGGGAGTGTGTAACACCTGTGTGAATGTTCTCACATTAGTCACTGGGCAGGGTGCAGCTCCAAATGTAATAACTAAATATATATCAGTATATGGGCGCACACCTCTTTTTGGTGGGTGCTAGCTTCAAAAAATATGTAATCACTTACCAATAGATAGATCAGCTGCACACCACATTATTTCTTTAAAGGGAAATGCCAAAATGGCTGTGTGAATTTATTGCATTATATAATAAGAATCAAAGAAATATTTATACAGCTACTGAAAGCTGGCCCTAGGTCTAAAAGATAAATGTGAAAGCATTAGTTGATGTCATAGCCATGAAATCATAAGCCCAGTAACTGTTTACAGAGTTCTTTCACTTATACTGGGTCCTATTTCTCACCCTCATGTCTGCAAGCTGGAAGTGTGAATGGGAAAATGCCCTGTGCAGTTAAAATCATGGTCTTAAAGGGAATGTGTCAAGACTATGTTAAAACCCTGCTTTTAAAGGGAGTGTGTAACACCTGTGTGAATGTTCTCACATTAGTCACTGGGCAGGGTGCAGCTCCAAATGTAATAACTAAATATATATCAGTATATGGGCGCACACCTCTTTTTGGTGGGTGCTAGCTTCAAAAAATATGTAATCACTTACCAATAGATAGATCAGCTGCACACCACATTATTTCTTTAAAGGGAAATGCCAAAATGGCTGTGTGAATTTATTGCATTATATAATAAGAATCAAAGAAATATTTATACAGCTACTGAAACATAGTCTTGACACATTCCCTTTCAGACCATGATTTTAACTGCACAGGGCATTTTCCCATTCACACTTCCAGCTTGCAGACATGAGGGTGAGAAATAGGACCCAGTATAAGTGAAAGAACTCTGTAAACAGTTACTGGGCTTATGATTTCATGGCTATGACATCAACTAATGCTTTCACATTTATCTTTTAGACCTAGGGCCAGCTTTCAGTAGCTGTATAAATATTTCTTTGATTCTTATTATATAATGCAATAAATTCACACAGCCATTTTGGCATTTCCCTTTAAAGAAATAATGTGGTGTGCAGCTGATCTATCTATTGGTAAGTGATTACATATTTTTTGAAGCTAGCACCCACCAAAAAGAGGTGTGCGCCCATATACTGATATATATTTAGTTATTAAATTTGAGCTGCACCCTGCCCAGTGACTAATGTGAGAACATTCACACAGGTGTTACACACTCCCTTTAAAAGCAGGGTTTTAACATAGTCTTGACACATTCCCTTTAAGACCATGATTTTAACTGCACAGGGCATTTTCCCATTCACACTTCCAGCTTGCAGACATGAGGGTGAGAAATAGGACCCAGTATAAGTGAAAGAACTCTGTAAACAGTTACTGGGCTTATGATTTCATGGCTATGACATCAACTAATGCTTTCACATTTATCTTTTAGACCTAGGGCCAGCTTTCAGTAGCTGTATAAATATTTCTTTGATTCTTATTATATAATGCAATAAATTCACACAGCCATTTTGGCATTTCCCTTTAAAGAAATAATGTGGTGTGCAGCTGATCTATCTATTGGTAAGTTGCTACAGTTCATGGCAAGCACTGTATCAAGTGGCCTTTCCTCATCTTTATCGACCTCTACATCAGACACAGTACAGTCATTAGATGTGCACCCCCAATTACCCATGTTTCCCCCTTGTCACAAGTCTCCAACCGCACAACTGACTGTAGGGAAACACAAATGGGCGAATCTGCAGAGATGTTCACACAATCTTTTCCATGGGCATCAGAGTTCTGCTCAAAAGGTTCACAGACTCCAGAGGAGAAAAGCATCTGCACTGATGCACAAAATCTTTTGGAGTTTGATCCGGGGATTGATGAAGTAGGGTCCTTGCAGACTCAAGACCCTCATCACCAGACGATAACCTCTGGAATTGAGATGAGACTCAGACACCTGAGGAGCACCCGCACTGTACTGTGTGTTCAGGGTATGAAGTGGAGTAGGGTGACTCATGGCGAGGAGTTTGACAACAGAGAGGATGATGATGAGGTTCAAGATCCCAATTTGAATGAATCAACCAGAGTCACACAGCTGAATAGCTCAGCGGAGAATGTGGAGGAAGTCGAGAAGGTTAAGTTATGGCTTCTTGCACAGAGATTGAGCGCTGCAACCACAACAAGCACTGCATCCTCAACCACAACTCTGGCTCTGGACAGCAGTGGTTGTGGGTCTGCAGTTCTCAGGGGTGGCCACAAAGGGTGACCCAACTCACGTTATTAGCCATGTTTGTAAAATAAATAAGTAGAGGAAAAAAAAATAATTTGACTACTACATGCATGAACCGTCACATGGCCGAGCAACATCTGTTACTCTGGTAAACTTACTACGCCAAAACAGCGCATAGCGGGCCTCACCAAACAATGTCCACCATATCAACCACATCTGCTGCCTCTTTCTCCTCTGTCACTGTGGCAAGTGTTATCACACAGGTCTCCGGCCGTAGAACCTCTTCTTGTTTACCTGCTACAGTCGGGGTGAGTGAGAGCCCGTCAGCTATAACGGAAATCAACACACTGCTGTTTTTCACTGATTTCAGACACCTAGCACACCACTTTATTGTCACCCCACAATAACATCTCTGCCTGCACCTCCCACAGAGTCCAGCAGTTTTTCGGTTACATTCTTCTCCACCCTCTCTTATTACAGCAGCCAACACTCAGTCCCGCACGTACAGTAAAAGATTATTTCCTCCTACACATCCCAAAGCAAAGAGGTTGAACTTCACCATCTACAAATTGTTGGCTATGGGAATGTTGCTTTTCCGCCTGGTGGATACAGTAGGTTTCCACAAGCTGATGGCCATCACAGTCTGCCAGTACCAGTTGCCCAGTCGACATTACTTTCCTAAGAAATCTGTGCCTATGCTGTACCAGCATGTCGCAGACAACATCACCTGTTCCATAAAAGAAACTCTGTGTGTGACAGGGTGCATATCACCATTGACAACTGGATAAGCAAACATGGCCAGGGGCATTACATTTCGTTAACTGGGCATTGGGTGACTTTGAAAGCTGTGGTGCCAGGCAAGGAAGAGGCTGCTCCCCAAGTGTTGAAATCCCCAAGGTTTTTGGGACAAACTTCTGTATCTACCTCTTCATTCACTGCTTCTGCCTCCTTCACCTCCTCCTGGGCCTCCAGATGCTCCCGTAATGTTCCATCAGTCAAGAGAGAATCCTCCCCATCTTCGGACTGCGCTGCCAGGGCTCACCACAATCAGGCATTGTTGAAATTATAATGCCTTGGAGATAGACAATTGTCTTCAGATGACCCCAAACATAAAAGCATAATAAATTGTCACCAAACGTATGGCTATAGATCCATTGCTTTAAACAAATTGACTATTAAATGTATTAATTAATTTGTTTTTATTCAGGTGTACATCTAGAATATCTTTACTTCATATTAGGACCTTAGCAGACAGAATTAAGTTTACTATGTCACAACTTTTATTTTTTCCCCTTCGTTGCTCTTTATCTTTAAAATTTCTTAAAACTGTTATAATTTGCAGCTTTAAAATATTTTCGATAGTTAATTTTTCAAAGGTTTGGACACACCTTCTCATTCAAAGAATTTTCTGTATTTTCATTAATATGAAAATTGTAGATTCACAGTGAAGGCATCAAAACTATGAATTAATACATGTGGAATTATATACTTAACAAAAAAGTGTGAAACAACTGAAAATATGTCTTATATTCTAGGTTCTTCAAAGTAGCCACCTTTTGCTTTGATTACTACTTTGCACACTTTTGGCATTCTCTTGATGAGCATCAAGAGGTAGTCACCGGAAATGGTCTTCCAACAGTCTTTAAGGAGTTCTCAGAGATGCTTAGCATTTTTTGGCCCTTTTGCCTTCACTCTGCGGTCCAGCTCATCCCAAACCATCTCGATTGGGTTCAGGTCTGGTGACTGTGGAGGCGAGGACATCTGGCGTAGCAACCCATCACTCTCCTTCTTGGTTAAATAGCCCTTACACAGCCTGGAGGTGTGTTTGGAGTCATTGTCCTGTTGAAAAATAAATGATGGTCCAACTGAATGCAATCCGGATAGAATAGCATGCCGCTGCAAGATGCTGTGGTAGCCATGCTGGTTCAGAATGCCTTCAATTTTGAATATATCCCCAACAGTGTCACCAGCAAAGCACCCCACACCATCACACCTCCTCCCCCATGCTTCACGGTAGGAACCAGGCATGTAGAGTCCATCCGTTCACCTTTTCTACATCGCACAAAGACACGGTGGTTGGAACCAAAGATCTCAAATTTGGACTCGTCAGACCAAAGCACAGATTTCCACTGTTCTAATGTCCATTCCTTGTGTTCTTTAGCACAAACAAGGCTTTTCTGCTTGTTGCCTGTCCTTAGCAGTGGTTTCATTGCAGCTATTTTACCATGAAGGCCTGCTGCACAAAGTCTCCTCTTAACAGTTGTTGTAGAGGTGTGTCTGCTGCTAGAGCTCTGTGTGGCACTGACCTGGTCTCTAATCTGAGCTGCTGTTAACCTGCGATTTCTGAGGCTGGTGACTCGGATGAACTTATCCTCCGCAGCAGAGGTGACTCTTGGTCTTTCTTTGCTGGGGCGGTACTCATGTGAGCCAGTTTCTTTGTAGCACTTGATGGTTTTTGCAACTGCACTTGGGGACACTTTCAAAGTTTTCCCAATTTTCAGACTGACTGACCTTCATTTCTTAAAGTAATGATGGTCACTCATTTTTCTTTACGTAGCTGCATTTTTCTTGCCATAATACAAATTCTAACAGTCTATTCAGTAGGACTATCAGCTGTGTATCCACCAGACTTCTGCACAACACAACTGATGGTCCCAACCCCATTTATAAGGCAAGAAATCCCACTTATTAAACCTGACAGAGCACACCTGAGAAATGAAAACTATTTCCGGTGACTACCTCTTGAAGCTCATCAAGAGAATGGCAAGAGTGTGCAAAGCAGTAATCAAAGCAAAAGGTGGCTACTTTGAAGAACCTAGAATATAAAACTTATTTTCAGTTGTTTCACACTTTTTTGTTAAGTAAATAATTCCACACGTGTTAATTCATAGTTTTGATGCCTTCAGTGTGAATTTACAATTTTCATAGTCATGAAAATAAAGAAAACTCTTTGAATGAGAGGGTTTGTCCAAACATTTGGTCTGTACTGTATATATATGCGTGGTCAAAATTGTTGGTACCCCTCGTTTAATGAAAGAAAAACCCACATGCACAATAGATGGCTGCTGGCCATATGCATAATAGCCTGCTGCAGGCCATATGGACAATAGACGGCTGCTGGCTTTATGCACAATAGTGACTGCTGGCCGTATACATAACAGACACTGTGTAACCCTGCGGCTGGCTGGACCCCGTCCCAGGGCGCAGGGGGATCGGGTCCCATCCAGCCGCTCGTATACTGTTGTTCCCCGAAGCATACTGACCGGGCCAAGCTCCCACGGCGTCCTCCCTGACCGTTGTGGCTCATCGACGCTTCTCCCCGCCTCCTCACTTCCTTGTGGCTGGGGGAACGCACATATGGTGCACGCGCTCCGCACATAGTAAATTTAAGGGCCAGTACACCCTTTTTCTGTCACCACCTCTCAGCCAATCACTGAGAGGCTGGGGTGTTCTTAAGGCCCTCACTTCCTAAGGGAGGTGCCTTGGCAATATCATTTGTTAGTTTGGTTGAAAGCTCAGGTCCCAGTGAGGCGCTTGCGTGTTCTGTGTCTTTGACTGTCTAACGTATTGTATCTTTGCTTTCAGTGCTGGATCCCTGCTTCTGCCTGACTCACCTGCAGACTCGTGCAGTCCTCGCTGGTCGCCGGCAACCTCCTGATCCGTTCTGCTACGTCAGGATCCAAGTCCCATCCTAGCCTTTCCTCCAGTTCCCTGGTTACTGTGTTTTGCTCTGCCTTGGGTCAGACACACAGGTTTGCTGGTTCATTGGAACCTCTCTGGCTGCACTAGGACAATCCCGGTCTATGGGGTTCCACTTCTAGTTGCTCCCTTAGGGGAACCCCAGTGCTATGGCCCTGTGGACTTCCTTTGGGGACTCTTCCTATGGTTATCAATAAACCCTGTTCACTTATCTAACATCCTTGTCTGGCTCGTTTCTGGTATCAGCTTCCACGGTATATCCTGTGGTCCAGTGGGTTCACCATTCAGCTATGCCTGTGGTGGCATGACAGGCTGCTGGCTCTATATCTTGTTTACACAGCACTATATTGAACACTCAGATTCACACTATATACATACTGTATATACAGACACACTGTAATACAGGATGTAGTGTAGACTTGTATATTGAGTATAGTGGTGTGTGGAGACAGAGACATCAGAGACAGACAGAGACAGAAAGAGACAGACAGACAGAAAGAGACAGAGATGGACAGAGACAGGCAGAGACAGACTGGCAGAGACAGACAGGTGGAAATGGACAAAGACAGGCAGAGACTGAGAGGCAGAGGCAGACAAAAACAGGCAGAGACAGACAGAGACACAGAGACAAACAGACAGAGACAGACATCATACTCACCACCAGCAGCTCCTACATTCAATTCCTGCCAGCGGTGTGTGGTGACATTCAGCTTGTACTGTGCATGGCACCCTTTTAGGTACATTTGACTCACCCAGGGCTGGAGTATTCGGATCCTGGGCATTGCTGCTGGATCCTGTCACCGGTGGTCGATGCCCGGGACTGTGGCCCTGGTGGTCGCTGAAAAAGTGTTGAAATGAAAATAATAAAAGTGTATTGTTCGTGACGCCACCTGCAGTTTCTGATGATAACACCAGTGCTGCTTGAGACCTCTGGGGATGGTGTTATTGCAGCCGGTTGGTCTTGTTCCCTGGAGGTAGAGCAGTGTCCCCAGGGCAGTGATACTGTATTAACTGGAAGGCGGATTTGCAGGTGAGACGCAGGTGAGACGCTGCCTGATCCCTCACAGTGAGAAAGAACAACACACCACATGTAGCTGAGTCTCTGTACTGGTTTACTGGTCACTTTCAAAGTTCAACAGGTCTACAGTCACGAGTAGCTGGCCTGGGTAGTGACCACTGAATGGGGTGTTCATCTGTGGCTCTCAAGATGTTTCTCTGTCCTTCCTAGTGTTGAAGTCTGGCCTGTGTGGAGCCCGACCTGACCTCCTGCTCTCTCCTCTGCAACTACGCTCGAGAGAAAACTTCTCCGGATTGCCGCACCTCTGGGGATTTTCCGCGGGTCCTGACTCCTTGTTTGGCTACTGCTACAGGTGACCGGGAGGCTGAAGACTCCTCGGTCTGACTGGTGTTGGCAGCTCAGAGATAGACTTGTCTGCACTGCTCCTGGAGCCGGTACTCCGCTCTGTGGACTGGGATCCTCCCAGACCGGTAGGTAGACGGTCTGACGCCGGGTGTTAACACACACCCTCATGCTCCTCTTTTCTTGTCTGGTTCACCGCTCTTTCCGTGTGCCCTCCCTGTATGTTCCCTGAAGGGTCCTCCTTGACCTCTCTTGCTTCACTCTGCTCTTCTTCTACACTGCTCTCCACTACCCACCTATATAACCTCCCACTGGGACCGGTTACCCTGGTAACGGGTTTAACCTATTGGCCCCTGAGCTAGGTGTGTTGATGCAGGATGAAAACCACATACATACCTCTCCCTTCACTGGCCACAGGGATACTGCACACCGTGGCGGTGATTGACAGGAGAGGAGGCCCAAAGAAGAGGTGAGGGGGCAGTGCCTGGGAAATGGAGTGGGGCCCGGGCACCAGGTTAATGAGAAGCATTAAGTAGTTACCCCGACAGCCCGGGCCCCAATCACCTCCAGGCGCCTCACAGGAGTCAGAGCAGTCATGTCCTGATGGTGGCCCTGTGCAGGAGTATCTAGAGCTTAAAATCCATGCCATCAGGGGGGTTTTGGATCCTTTTGCATTTTGGATTTCAAAAATGCAGGAGTTGCCTGAGCTAGCCAGTCACACCCTGGAGGTTTTGTCATGCCCAACAGCTAGCTTTTTCTTCAATGCTGCTAGTGATGTCCTTGAAGGACTGTCTCCTGAAATTGTAGACCACCTAACTTTCATCAAGATAAACAAGTCATGGATCTCCAAGGACTTTTCCACCCCAGTCGCAGACTAGGCGATGTTGCACTTTTCAGTGTGTTGCATTGATCTCGCAATTATACAATTTTTATTCTGGGTCAATTTTTGCCAATTTAATTTTTTGAAATGTGGAGACACTTCTTGAAGTCTCCTTCTTGTCTGTTTCCTGAATTTAGCAGGGCTCTCTGAGCACCATAAAAACTCACCTAATTTTGCCACTTCTAATACCCATTGCATCTAGCAGGAGGCTGCCGGCTCCTCTGAGAGGTAGCACATGTGTCTGTATACCAGTGCTCAGTCTTCTGCAACCTAAAGCATGGGGGCGATTGTAGCATCTGCGACCAGCCATGCTAACAGGGAGGAAACTGGTGGTATTTGAAGACACAAGGCGACCATAGGAAGTCAGCCACTCTAGTCCATGTGATACATAGTGTCAGAGCAGCCTATTGGTCACGCCCATAGCTATTAGACAAGGCGGGCCCCTCCACACCAAATACATGCATCACAAGTGGCTGATGCCCCCCAGTGGGCCCAGCCTCAACTGCAAGCAGATAAAAAAATGCAATGAAACACTATAGATAACAATGTGAGGTGTTTGTTTGGTATTTTGGGCCAAAATAACGTAAGCTCGTAAACCACCGTCAAGGGCCCCCACTCTTACGAGTCCTAACCATATGTTTGACCATATGTTTGTTTAGTGGCTAAATGACCAAACATTTAGTGATTCACCGAAATAGGACATAAATAGTTAAAAAAAAAATTGCCACTTCTAATACCCATTGCATCTAGAAGGAGGCTCGCCACTTCTAATACCCATTGCATCTAGCAGGAGGCTAGAGCACCATACCTACACCTGTAAATGAACCAGCTGGATAATTCTTCCTGTAATATTTCATGAAACTGATATTTGTGGCACCTAAGTGTGGTGCATCATAATATCGGAGCTGTTGCATTAGGTATGAGGGACCCCAGCCCAGTAGGCGTACATGTGACTGACCCAGCGGAATAATTCTTTCTGTAGTATTCCATGAAACTGATATTTGTGGCACCTGATTATGGCACAGCATAAAATCTATTGTAGCTGTTGCACGAGGTATGAGGGTCACCAGTCCACTAGGCCTACACATGTCACTGACCCAGCTGAATCATTCTTTCTGTAATATTCCAATGAATTGAAAACTAGAAGAAAAGTAGAAAAGCGCACATAGGGTCTTATCTGCGTGTAACCGGGGTGTTGTATTGTGTGCTATTGCACTAACCTTATGTTGTTGTGAGAGTCACAACAACTATTGAAGCATAAGCCGGCTTGCAGCACTCCGCCCAAGGGAAACCAATTAAAGTATTAGATGAAAGGTGGTAATTCGTGCGCTGCCGTCTGTCCGTTGGTTCCAAGAAATCCAAGGAATCACAAGATGTTAAAAGCAATACCTTTAATGTCTAATTATTACGCGTTTCGTGGTACTTCAGACCACTTCATCAGAGATCCACAAAGGTTTTTGTAATATTGCAATGAAAGTGATATTTGTGACACCTGAGTGTTGCACAGCATAACATTTATTGGAGCTGTTTCATGAGGTATGAGAGCCCCAGCCCAACAGGCCTACATGTGTCCCTCATCCCCCTGTTTCTGAGTTCCTGATCAATGTTTAACCTTCAAATGCTGGGCCAGGCCATGTTCTACACCCTATGCCACGCATGCAGGCTATGGTAATATACAATTTTTATTCTGGGTCAATTAATGCCACTTTCATGGTGTCTTGACCTAATTTGTTGAAATGAAAAGTCTCTTCTTGGAGTCTCTTTGTTGTGTGTTTCCTGAATTTAGCAGGGCTATCAGCTTGAAATGCTGGGCCAAGCCACTCGACCCTGCACAGCCCCCACCCTCTGATGTTGCTGATGGAAATTGTACATCAGGTGATCCGCATGAAGACTTCCCAAATACAACCAGAATATCTTCATGTCCCATCCACTTGAGAAGATACTGAAAAAGGCACCTTAGTAAGTACTCAATAAGTACTACTATTACTAACTCTCCTATGGTTATGTGGTGCCCCTGCGACAGGGCGGCCACAGGGTGCCCCTGCGACAGGGCGGCCACAGGGTGAACTGCAGCTGGTCAACTCACAAAACACCCACACACAGACACTTCGACCTTGAGCCAATTACTCTATGTCAGGCAAGGAGTGGTGGGAGAATAGTGACATGTGGGTGGAGATAAATAGAGAACCCGGACAAAGGGGTGGAGGAACGGTAGTGAAACACTGGAACACTAAGTTGGGCAAGACAATCGATGGAATTCCCTGGAATGTAGAGACAGGAAGCATCTCCAAGCCGAGACACCGTTCAGCAGAGCACTGATGACCGCAAAGAGTGATAGAACAACGGGGCCCGAAGGCAACTAGTAATGGCCGACCGGGAAACCAGGCTGAAAACCGGAAAGAGATTGAAGGAGCCAGGTTAACCCAACTAACACGGGTCACTGGGGGCTAGGCCAGGACAGCCAGAGAGCCAGCTTGGTAGATGTGGTGAGGGGGAACCTACATGACCCTAACCACAAGACACACCGGAGGGGTGCGGGAGGTCTATGACCCATGACCTAACTACTGCTACGGAGTAGGACAAAGCCATCATACTAGGGCTAGTGACCCAAGAAGGAAAAGTATCGCTACAAAGCCTGAGACGGCCGGACCAAAGCCGTATGTGAGGACAGAGACAGAGCAGCAGGGCCTGAAAGGTACACTGAGGGGAGTGATGCAGAGGAAAAGTCCCAGCTGCAGTGAGAGCCCAAACCCGGAGCAGTGAAGAGAACCAATCCACAACATGTGTGAAAGACTGTGTTTTGTCAGAATTGGTGCTGAGCCACAAGTAAAGTACCCGGTTAGCTTAAAACATGTGTGAGACTGTAATGCTATGAGCCGCAGAAGGATCTCCACCTGCGGAGCCGCTTGTTAGCTGTTCCTGCGTGCTGGCTGGAAGAGCTGCGGGAAGAGATGAGTGCAGCATCCAGTGCACACAAACCCCCTTTCTACATCTGCTTTAGGGACAACCAGCCCTACCTGTGGAGGGCTCACCATCTAGGCTGCCCCTCATCATCGTCCCCGGCAGGAATCTGGCAGCGGTGGTCCACGCTGACCACACACCACTGGTGGCATCACGAAATCCAATAAACTTTATTCCCTTTTTATTGCTGCACCTAGGAAAATGGGACCAGGCAACGGCACCCTGACATCCCAGAGACACGCTAGCCCAGTCTCGAGTACCCCGATCCTTGGGGATGCGACAGTTACACCACTAATTCAGATATCGCCATGGATTACAAATGTACCTGTGACAGTCTTTGGAACCAATAACATGTCCATAAATTCCTATGGATCAAACATGTTGATTTTGATACAAGTGTCAAATCAAATTTGGCAAAGCAAGTCTATGGGTCACTGAAAAAATTGGACTGCTCTAGGATGATATCAGCGTGTGGGCCAATGTTCACAGACTTTTAAAACGGAGAATGTGGACAAACTTTTTTTTGTTTTTTCTACATGTACAGTTGTGGCCAAAAGTATTGACACCCCTGCAATTCTGTCAGATAATAATCAGTTTCTTCCTGAAAATGATTGCAATCACAAGTTCTTTGCTTTGGTATTATTATCTTCATTTAATTTGTCTTCAATGAAAAAACACAAAAAGAAATGTCCTAAAGCCAAATTGGATATAATTCCACACCAAACATAAAAAAGAGGGTGGACAAAAGTATTGGCACTGTTACAAAAATCATGTGATGCTTCTCTAATTTGTGTAAGGGCCACGTCACACACACAGATAATTGTGCAGAAATTGTTCGCAGATCTCTGGTTGCAGTGAAATCATGGACACATTGTTCCATGTTGTGGCTGTGTACAAATGTAACAATGTGTCCATGATTTCACTGCAACCAGAGATCTGCAAACAATATCTGCACAATTATCTGTGTGTGTGACGTGGCCCTAATTAACAGCACCTGTAACTTACCTGTGGCACCTAACAGGTGTTGGCAATAACTAAATCACACCTGCAGCCAGTTGACATGGATTAAAGTTGACTCAACCTCTGTCCTGTGTCCTTGTGTGTACCACATTGAGCATGGAGAAAAGAAAGAAGACCAAAGAACTGTCTGAGCACTTGAGAAACCAAATTGTGAGGAAACATGAGCAATCTCAAGGCTACAAGTCCATCTCCAAAGACCTGAATGTTCCTGTGTCTACCGTGCGCAGTGTCATCAAGACGTTTAAAGCCCATGGCACTGTGGCTAACCTCCCTAGATGTGGACGGAAAAGAAAAATTGACGAGAGATTTCAACGCAAGATTGTGCGGATGGTGGATAAAGAACCTCGACTAACATCCACACTAGTTCAAGCTGCCCTGCAGTCCGAGGGTACAACAGTGTCAACCCGTACTATGCGTCGGGGTCTGAATGAAAAGGGACTGTATGGTAGGATACCCAGGAAGACCCCACTTCTTACCCCGAGACATAAAAAAGCCAGGCTGGAGTTTGCCAAAACTTACCTGGGAAAGCCTAAAACGTATTGGAAGAATGTTCTCTGGTCAGATGAGACAAAAGTAGAGCTTTTTGGTCAAAGGCATCAACATGGAGTTTACAGGAGAAAAAAAGAGGCATTCAAAGAAAAGAACACGCTCCCTACACTCAAACATTAGCGGAGGTTCCCTGATGTTTTGGGGTTGCTTTGCTGCCTCTGGCACTGGACTGCTTGACCGTGTGCATGGCATTATGAAGTCTGAACACTACCAACAAATTTTGTAGCATAATGTAGGGCCCAGTGTGAGAAAGCTGGGTCTCCCTCAGAGGTCATGGGTCTTCCAGCAGGACAATGACCCAAAACACACTTCAAAAAGCACTAGAAAATGGTTTGAGACAAAGCACTGGAGACTTCTAAGGTGGCCAGCAATGAGTCCAGACCTGAATCCCATAGAACACCTGTGGAGAGATCTAAAAGTGGCAGTTTGGGGAAGGCACCCTTCAAATATCAGGGACCTGGAGCAGTTTGCCAAAGAAGAATGGTCTAAAATTCCAGCAGAGCATTGTAAGAAACTCATTGATGGTTACCAGAAGCAGTTTATCACAGTTATTTTGGCTAAAGGTTGTGCAACCAAGTATTAGGCTGAGGGTGCCAATACTTTTGTCTGGCCCATTTTTGGAGTTTTGTGTGAAATTATCAATGTTTTGCTTTTTGCTTCATTCTCTTTTGTGTTTTTTCATTGAAGACAAATTAAATGAAGATAATAATATCAAAGAATTTGTGATTGCAATCATTTTCAGGAAGAACCTGAGTATTATCTGACAGAATTGCAGGGGTGTCAATACTATTGGCCACAACTGTATGAGAAAAACTGATACCACTCTGATCAAACTCTGATTAAAGTGTGATCAGAATAATTGGACCATTTTTCTCATTCATTAAAAAAAAATCAAACGTCTGACTGAGCCCTTAAAGGTGTTGTCTAGTTTAAACTGATAATTCTGCATTCACTCTTTGTGACTGCAGACGTATCAATCCTCCCAGTGCACGCATTGTGCGCTGCGAGGATATGCTGGTTTCTAAAATGGGAACAGACTGCAATTATGCAGTATGCATGTTACCGGCAACATCACGCATAGTGGGTGCGGTCCGCTCAATAAAAGTGTATGGAGCGGGTGCATATGACTAGTTGGAGCGGCCACCTACTGGGCACAGCCTCGCTGCATACACTTGTATTGACCGAGGCCATGCTCACTAGTCCGGGCTCTGGCCGGAAACATGTGGTCCATTTCTAGTTTAGAAACTGCAAATCATTGCAGCGCACAATACGTGCACTGGGTGGATTGATAAGTCTGCAGTCATACACAGTGACCGCAGAATTATCAGTTTAGACCGGTCAACCCCTTTAAGGTATATCCAGGAGGTTCTTTAAAAAATTGAAAAAATAAAAGAAACCATTCAGTACAAAAATACGGTAGTTGGAAAATCTTTGAGTGTGCTAAAAATGTTTAGAAAGCAGAGCATCTGATTATTGTCAGGATCCTTCAATGTTAGACCCCAAAATACATTTACACAATTGAAAAAAGTATAAGAGGGCAGGACGTAGGCAAGGCAGAGGCATTGTGACGTCTGTACGAGGACAGACTTGGTACAAGACCCTTTGTTTGGCGGAATCCCGAGAAACCCTGGATTTCAAATGGGGGTCTAGAAGATGGAAGAGCTTCAGTCCTGAGACAGGAATAGTCACCAAGCAGGGTCAAAGCTGAGAGGTCATAGAGAGGACAAAATCAAGATCTGTTATGGTACCTTTACACGCCGCTATCGAAGGTAGCAACAGGTAGGCACCGCACGTGCATACGCACGTTTTCAACGGTTGCTAACGGTACCTGATACCGCAAATACACGCCGCCACAAGGTGCTCCACAGAAGGTATTTTCGTTCCCCGGAAGTGCCGACGGGTTACCTTCTGTGGAGCACTTTCCCTGATTTACACGCCGCTACCACAATGGAATCTGTGCGTACATATTGTGCGCCGTAACTACATAGGCGTGACAGAGTTGTGTATTACGCGGCACTCGTACGGTAATTGGACAATGCAATAACATCATGATTGGCCAGCCAGCGCAGGGAGGCTGGCTAATACATGACGCTATAGCAAATGTGTAGTGACTGGTCAGATCGTTAAATATGCCGCCCTGTGCAGGTACACAGTGGCCCCCACCAATGATCGCAGATGGGGCGTGGTATACATGACGCTGTGGCACGCCCCAGGGAACTCAAATACCGTACCTGTGCCCCGATTACACGCCGCTACCATAGGGTTTATACCTGCTTGTTTTTCAGCACGGCTGAAAGACAGGTATCCAAAGAGACAGGACGGTACAACCTGAATTACACGCCGCCACTTCGCGGTGTTTTGAAGGTAAAAGGTACAATTGTCTCCGACACCTGCCGGTTTCTACCTTTCGGTAGCGACGTGTAAAGGTACCATTAGAGTAATAGGGGAGCCAGGTCAAAACCGAAATGGCAGCAAGGTACAAAATCATCAGGTGAGAAATGCATTCAAAAACAGAATGAGATATAACAGGAGAACACCAATGTAGAGCAGGAGACTAGCCAGGAAGCACAAGCTATATCTGTCAGCTTCCAGTAGAAAGATAAAGGTTTTAGTAGGGTATGATGCCTACTAATAAGCAGATGACTTCAATTGGACAGCAAACACACCCACTCTGTCAGATTGGAAAGTACTGCAGGTCCCAGCCTCTCTAATCTTAGTGGATGAGCAGATCAACGATTCTGGCTCTGAGTTCTCATTAATCATCTCTACCACCTACAAAGTGAATATGGCATTGCCTGATTACAGAATTATAAGTCGCACGAACAGTCTCTGATGGAGATGTGACAATACAGTACTCTGCCTTTTACGAGTGGTCTCTCCGGAACCTGTAGAACAGGTTTACTGAGAAACAGGAGATGGCAGTTCCTGGTCAAATTTTTAGTTTTCCAATAGGACAAAGTACCTCGTGGTCCGAGCTGCTGTGTTCGTATGATGGAAAAACCAGATACAGCGGAATGTCTGGGTATAGTAGTAGCTGTTTATTTTCCGACGCCTTTCAGAGTCATATCCCAAACTCCTTCCTCAGGGATATGACTGAGGAAGGAGTTTGGGATATGACTCTGAAATGCGTCGGAAAATAAACAGCTACTTCTATACCCAGACATTCCGCTGTATCTGGTTTTTCCATCATACGAACACAGCAGCTCGGACCACGAGGTACTTTGTCCTATTGGAAGCTTATCGTGACCACAGTGACCTGTGGAAGTACGGTCCTGGCAGCAGCTGTATTGTTCTGAGCAATAACGCTGGTTGTGTGCTACACAACCCTATCAGGTGAGCAGTTCCTAAGTTACACCATCATAACCTGTCTCCTAAGGATAAGACCCTATTTTGCGCATTCTCTCCCCCTTTTTTTAAATTTTTAGTTTTGATATTACTTACCAGAATCAAGGATCTCTCCTTTGGGCCATAAGGCCTCGAATATACCCGATATTGCATAGACCCTCTCACAATACAAGAATCAAGGACTTATTTTTCATGCCTCATACTCCAGAATACTCTTAACTACCCTTGACTCAGTGAATAGGGTAACAATATAGCTTGAGGAGGGACGTATGAAACACGTTGGGTATAATAAAGGATGAGGGGTTAATGAACTCAATTATCTCATAAGGACCAATAAATCTGGAACTCAAATAGGCAGAAGGAACCTTAAGCTTGATATTTTTCATGTACAACCATACCTTGTCCAAAGCTTGGGCCCGTGGAATGTCTCCTATTAACAGCTTAGCCTTGACCACCCTGTGCCCTTTTGACATTCTCTCTGACTACAGACCAGATAAATTTTCATTCATCCACTGATTTTCAACCTCTGGACTATCCATCACCATGGTTGAAAAATAACTAAACTGAGGATGCAACCCAAGATTAAAGTAAAAGGAGGTAGTTTTGATAGATTCTTTATATCAATTGTTAAAAGCAAATTTAGCTAATGACAGATGTTCCACCCAATCTGTTCTGTCTCTTTCTAGAGGCTGCAAATCCCAAGCGCTCTAATTACCAGTTCCTTAGATGATTGTATGCTTGTACTTACACCACCAGGCGCCAACAGATAGCTTTAAACTTGGCCAGAATGATGACTTGTTGCCAGACAGGGGAAACAGTGCAGTTTTCTTCATGAATTTTGTGTTTACAAAGTAAAGGCAGGTGAAAAGGAATAATCTTTACAGTATTGTAGACATTATAAACAAATCAAAAGGAGGCGTACCATGCAGTTAATTTAAGTTCTTTATTGTGAAAGACCTAAAAACTGGATGGGGGTTGAGAATAAAGAGAGGTGTTTCAACCAGAGCTGGGGTGCACTCGGTCACCGGGGCTTCTGTGTGGGATGTCACGGGTGGTCGGTATCCCCGGTGCGGTGCCCTGGCGAACAATTATACCAGGTGTTGATGGTAAACGGTGGGGGTGAAAGGGGTTATTTACAGGGGAACGTGACGCCACCTGTAGAGTCCGGTAAGGTGGTACCGGCGATGCCAGCCGGCCACTGAGGTGATGGAGGGGGCAGCGGTGTGTGGTATAGCTCCCCACAGGTGGAGCTTTACCTCAGGGCAGCTATGATGGAGGTGAGACGGTGAGGGAGGACAGTGATGGTAAATGGTGGTGCAGTTCTTACCCGTCTGCTGTTGATGTTGATGATGTTAAGTCCTTTGAGCTGCGGCAGGAAGAATAACAGAAACCATTTCCATTTTAACTTTGCTTTACTCGGTACTGGCTGATGGCATAACAATACACGGTACAGTTTGGTTTAGGGTGTTGTTACCAACTCAGGATTTCTCTTAAGGAGTCATTAGATGTTCTTTCTCTGTCTTTCAGGGTTTCTATTCTCTTTCTAGATCTTTCCTTCTTTCCCACCTTTGAAGAGCTCACCCGCCAGTCCTGCAGTCTGTGTCTAGTAGGCTTAACTTGACTATTACCGGTCCAAATGGGAACAGCAGGAACGCACAAGTTTCCCACCTGACACCGGGTTTCAGTCTTTCCTCACTAGTGTAGGACCGTCTTTTGGGCATGAGGGGTGAGGTACCTTTGTGGGGCTGTCAGCAACCCGGTCCTGTTGGGCCTGCAGCTCGTCGGCTTCGCAGTCAGGGCTGAACTCCTGGCTGCCTCGGTAGTCCGTGTCACCTGTGTACCCTCAACTCAACATGACCAGCTGGCTCCTACCAGTCTTGGTCCGTTGCCATCTGTCCTGGGCCCCCTCATAAAGATGGGGTACCCTCCACTCAGCTGAGCCGCCAGGCGTGACCACACGGTCTGCCTTCCCAGCACCGACTGAGGTAAATTCTTAACTGTCACTCTGCTCTATCCTAAGCTCCGCCCACCAGCTGTGGAACCTACCATATTACCAGTTCCCCCTACTCTAAGTGGTGCGGTCCTAAGTGAGTGCTAAAATAGACTCCATAAGCATTAAATCCTAACCTAGCAACTTACAATATATTACATATAGATGTTAGATGCAATACCACTCTGTGGCGCATACCCGCAGGGGCGCCACAGAGGTACTTATCCAAACTGTGGGTTGCAACCCAGTAAGTACTGTTATAATGTTACCAAAACAGTCACAAAAGAGATACCCAGGCAAGGGTTCTCAAATAAAATTGTAATACATTAGGTTTTGGATACAAATACAATATAGTTATTATAGTCAGATGGTAATATGACCCAAATCAAATACCTGTGCATACAAAGAAAAATAAAAAGATAATGGTACCCAGCCTGCTATCTCAAAGTGCTAGTGCATAATTCAAGGTAAACATGAGAACCCATCAAAGATGTGCAAAGATCTTATAACAGGCTGTGACCAAATACCTTTACAAATGTGCTGCTTGGTTAAAGTGCATCAAAGGGTTAACAGGAGCCCATCTGTGGGATAGGGAGATTAAGCACGGAACGGCCCTACGCACGTTCCACCTGTAAAATACAGGTTTCTTCAGTGGAATGTAAGGTTCCTGTGTGCTCACTAGCTCCATTATGGCCCTCATATATTGTGTGTCTGAAGGAAATGCAGTAGTCATTGCATATTGAGAGCACCTGCCGGCTTAGCGGTGCACATATCCGGAAGCCGCGTCCCCTAATGCCGACGCCAGCGTGCCGGGAATTACCGCGCATGTGTGGGAGTGGGGACGTGTTACCATGGCTCCCGCGCATGCGCAGATTCCCTCCGTGACACCGACGGTCGGCATGGAGACGTCCGGCCCTCCGGCAATGCGCGCACAGTCGCAAGGCCCCGTAGGGACCTCCTACAGCTCGAAAGAATGCACCAAGGATGGGACCATATATCCAGGGATGACAGAAAGGTAGAAAAAAATGAATACACAAGACAATACATTTATATATACAAAAACAATTATTTTCCACTTGTCACAGAATAGTCCCTTAATAATCACTTTATATGGTGCCAAGAGTAGGAGTCCCAATGCAGCCATCCTTGAGTCCAGTTATAAGGGTCCATAATATATCACAGAATCCCTAAAAAGGTATAATAAAAGGGAAATACATTAAAAACTGAAACCTAAGAAAAGAGAAAAGGAGAAAGGGAGAAAGCACAAATTAATGCTAATATTAGATCAAATTACAAAAAAGGTGCAAAGAATAAGGATTCGTTGAGTCCATATGGGACCACGGAATTGAGAGTGGCAATCCACCAAGCCTCGCATTGTGCGAGAAGCCTCTTTAGATTACCAGCTCTAATCCTGCCCCTGATCATGTCAATTCCACAAAACTTTATACCTCTGGAGTCACAATATGTTTTTCTTAAAAGTGACACGGAATCGTCTTTAACAAAGTGTTATTACTGACCTTACGGTGTCAATGGCAAGCACATGCTCCCTAATCCTCACCCGAAACTCTCTAGAATAAATCAGTGGGCAGTCACAAATTGTGTAATAAATGATATGTGTGGATCCACATGTGATCCTGTAACGTATGTCGTAGGTCCGTGTGTTATCGGATGAGGAAAAGGTATTGCACCTTGAGACATGTACGCACGCAATGCAGTGGCCACATGAATAACAACCAGGGATGAGACCCCTTGACCCAAAATTATTCGGGACATGTGCCACATAGTGGCTTCTGACTAAGAGGTCCTTCAGGTTACATGCTCGCCTTGCTGTCATTAGAGGGTTGTCAGGAAGGATGTCCCCGAGAATCGGGTCGGTCTTAAGAATACACCAGTGTCTCGATAAAATATTCCGCATAGTTCCCCATTCTCGGTTGTAAGTGCTGATGTCTATGTCTCTCCCTTAGTTGCCAGCCAACTAAGGGAGGACATAGGGTCAATCTTAATGCAGTCTAAATGTACAAATCTACTTAGCAACAGTAAGAGAATTTTGTCATTGGAGGAAAAAAATTCAATGCATTACATAGAGAAAAAAACATATAGCAGTTGTTCCCATTTGGGGACATATTACTCCCTGTCTGAAATCATCTCATTTCACAATTCTTTGTACAATGTACAATGTACAGAGTTGACCTGTCCCTCGACGTCAAGAAGCCTGGAACGAGAGGAGAAAGAAAAGACAAGATGCAACAGTAATGCAGTAAATTCAAGTCCATGCTTTACTGATGAAGCATAGACCTTGCGTAAAAAATGGAAAAATTTTAAAATTAAAAAAATACAAAAATGAGTTCAACAAGCCCATCTTTGGATTGGGGAAGCCGCAAATGTGCCAATTCTTCCACCAGCCCAACAGTCCAACAGTAGAAGTTCTACTCCGAAAGAAAAGTTCAAAGTCGATTTGACACCGACAGTTCTGTGTCCTGGTATGGCAGGGGTAGGAGGAAGTAGACTCCCCACCATGACAAAGTCCAGCAACAAGTCCAGGTCATGTAACTCCTGTTAGAAGGAGCCACCGGGTGATGCGCTTGAACTGGCCTGCACAACGGCTGACCAGGTTGGAGAGTGTCCAGGGTGATGGGACATCAGCTTCATTCCTGGAACCTGGGACACATGGCTTGTGCTGTAGGTTGGCCAGAGTTTTATTCTCCACTCAGCTAGTTGGAGGTTAGTGGAGATGAGATACCACTGTTCGGGTGTGGCTCTCTTGGCTCCAACTGTTAGCACAGCAGCACAGAGTTCCAGCCTTGGTACAGTGCATGCAAGTTTTGAATCAAGTTTAATCTTATTCAGGATAAAACTAAGATGTACACTTTTGCTGGTTCCTGATGCATTCAGGAAAGCTGCTGTGCCTGTGGCCTTTGTTGTAGAAAACGTAGGTCTGTCTCCTAATAGCTGAAAGAGTCCTTGGAAAACCACGGTGCAGGACTTGGAGTTGCTGCATGGCCTTTAGAGACTTCTTCCTCGTCTCCCATCTGTGTTGTCTCTGAGATGGTGATGTAGTGTTCCTGTTGATGCCTTCCATAGCAAGCTGTCTCAGCAGTGCCCTGTTTTCAACTGCGATGGGTGTCTTAAAACGAAGAAGACCGTGGATGCTGTTTTCAACAGTTTGAAACTCCTCATTTCGCAGTAAGTTCATTACAGGGTGAAGCTTGGAAGGTGAACGAGCCTTGTTCAACATCCGGTGGTGTGCCGAGATTGCGTTGTATGGGGAGAACTCTAGGACCTTCGATAAGAGGTAGGCAGTTGAGAGAGGGGCTCTTACTTTGAGCACTGAAATCTAGAATGGCTTTGGCTTGACCAGGTTTGTGATGGAGATAGGCTTCACAGTTTGGGAATTTAACAGTTATTTGCTGCGAATCCCTTGGCAACTCAGTCTTTGCGGGAAGAGAGGGTAAGGGAGCTACCCAGCTGTTGTAGTTGTCTTCAGCAGGTTTGACGCTCGTGACCCTGATGATCACCTTGTCTTCCTCTGTAGGTGGTGAATCGTTGACCTGGTTTGCAGGGTAGAGCGCTGTTGACTTGAGGTTGTCGTCTTGAATACGAAGCAGGTTTGGGTTGACGGGTGATTTTTGTTGCCACCTAGTGTTGTTTGGCTTTTCCTTTACCCGGTAGTGATGTAGGTACAGCAGAAGGTCATGGTCATCTGATATGATGATGGTTTTGTAAGAGGAGAAGTTGTTTGGTTTCTTTATCTGGTCACTACAGATGTCGCCGATGATGACCCAGCCTTGCTCAAGGCACTGAGAATCCGGTTCATAAAGTTGTCCAGAGATTTATAGTTGCGCCTTGTGCAGTCATATGACGTCTCTGCTGAGAAGAATTAAGATGTCTGCCTTGTTGTCCAGGGCAAGTATCTCGTTGGCTATGTCTTTGAGGTGAGGGAACTGAAGTGCTGCTTCTGGCATTGGGATTTCTTCCCTGTTGAAGGGTATTTGGGGTAGGGATAGGTATTTCCCTTTAAGTTGAGCAAGTTGAAGAGTTTTGACATGGCCAAGGATTTGTTGCTCTGGTCATCCATAGAGATGAGCCACCACCCTAGTGTTTGAATTTGATTCGGTTCGCCGAATTGGGCGTTTGTTCGTCAAATGTTCGTCGAATGTTCATCGAATACCATTGAAAACAATGGCAGGCCAACACAAACACATACAAACACATAGAAAACACATAGAAAACACCTTCTAAAATGTCCAAAAGGTGACAAACTACTCAGGAGATACAACAAACATATGGAAAAGTGAAAAGTACATATAAAAATATGAAAAGAAAAGAGATAGACAAGTAAAAGGGGGAGGAGACACAGATATAGGCATGTCATGCCCTTCCAAAATCAGTTTTTACTCCAGTAGTTGTAAGGCACCATGCACATGATGAGTATTTGGTGAGTTTAACTTCAGTATTTGTAATGGTGGGTTTACACACACCAATTTCTGTGTCCAATATCTGAACAGATCTCTAGTTGCAGTGAAATCATGGACACATTGCTCCATTTTGTACACAGCCACAAAATGGAACTATGTGTCCATGATTTCACTGCAACCAGAGATCTGTTCAGATATTGGACACAGAAATTGGTGTGTGTAAACCCACCATCAGGCCGTGATCAGATGATGATTATTTGGTGCGTTTTACTTCAGTATCTGTAAGGCCATGTGCAGATGATGATTATTTGGTGCGTTTTACTTCAGTATCTGTAAGGCCACGTTCAGAAGATGAGTATTTGGTGAGTTTTACTTTAGTATCTGTAAGGCCTTGTGCAGGCGATGACTACTTGGTGCGGATTTTACCACAGTATCTGGAAGGCCTCGTGCAGGCGATGAGTATTTGTTGTTTTTTACCTCAGCATCTGTAAGGCCTCGTGCACACGCTGAGCATTGTGTGACATTTAGGGGACTACAACAAGAGTCTCCCATTTTTTCCAAAAATTTGGGCCCAGACACCACTTCAGTGGCATCAATTGCACTGCAGTTGCAAGCTTAAATAGTTAGTGTAGGGGCTTAAATCGAGGTTACAGGTTCCCTTTAATATGGTTGGTGAGGTGACTTTCATGAAGCACATTGCAAAATCCACAAGCCTTTAGTCTCCCCATGTTATCTGTAAAGGTATTGTCCCACGCCGCAATGTCGCCTGGAAATCTGAAAGGCGATATATCGCTCCAGAACAATCGCCGTGAAATTGCCTCATGGTTGCGGCTTGTGATTTGGCAATTTTGCTGCGATAAATCGCCTCTCGCCCGTCGCCTGATTCCTGAACAGTGCTCAGTAATTAGCCGCAATCGTTAAAGCGATATTCCCGTGTTGTGGCGTGTGATAGGGTGATAGTGATGGAAAGAGCATTGAATAGCACAAGCCTTCCATAGCAGGCTGACCAATTGTAACGCTGTTGCGTTGCCAATGAGCATTTATGGGGCGCGGTGAAAACCACTGTGGCACGCCTATCTCCTTGCCGCGCTGAACATGTACGCCCACATTGCGTTTGAAATTGCGGCATGTGAGGCGGTGATGGAATGAGGCAAGATTGGTTCCGCTGCAGGTAAGGCGATTTCCGGAGCGACACATCGCCTTAGGTTCAGGGCGAAATTGTGGCGTGTGAAGATGCCATAGGTAATCTGAGGCGACCACAAAAAACGTTAGCGTGCACGTTGGATCACCACGCATCGCCAGCCGAAATTGTGGCGTGGAATGGTACCTTAAGATTTGTCAACAAAATCTAAGTAGAGGCCAAAAAATCAATAGTTTGAGTAGTTCATGCATGAACCGTCACATGGATATGAAGCAAAAGTCACAGTCGGAAGCTCACTGTGCTACAATACGGCCTAGCAGGCCGGGCCAACCACCGTCTGGCCCATCAAGTGCATCCGCTGCCTCTTCATCCTCTGTGACTGTGGGGACAGCAGTCACGCATGCTTTTGGACGCAAACCTTCCACTTCTTTACCCGCAACAGCCAGTGTGATTGGAAGGTCATCAGTTCTTTTGGAAGTGGAAACACCTGCTGGTGTTGAGCGCTGTCAGACGTCAAGAGCACCTGTGGCGCCCCTGCGATCAGAAGGCCACATAGGGAACTGCAGCCAGGAAGGTAAGAAAGACAGTTGAACCCCAACACCCTCACAGCCCACACAACCCACATACCAGTAGAGGGCAGCACCCAACCGCCTGGAACTCTAGGCAGGCAAGGGGTGGTGGGTTTAGAGACAGTGGGTGGGCCGACAAGCAAGTCAGATGACAGAGGGTAGATATATAGCAGGGGGAGGAGAAAGGAGTCAGTAGGTCGTGGTAGGCTGAGATGCAAAGACAGAAGCACATGTCCTGGAAGAGTGGGGTGGAAGGAGCGCAGAATTTGGAGAGCCAGTGCGAGCCACAGAGAGAAAGCCCATCCGGAGCCAGCACCCCAGGAGTGTGAGGGACGAGAGGACCAGTGACACTGGGTCCTAGAACCTCGGCTGAGACAGCAGACTGCAGGCGGAGTAGCCCTCCTATTGAACCCAAAGACACGGTTAGAAGGAGCCTGGTAGAGCCTCACCCAGGAGGACTATTGGAGGCTAGGCTAGCAGCAGAGTGTCGGCTCTGAAGGGGACCGTTGCTTCACCCGGTATCCCCAGACAACCGACGGGGGACTCTAGCTACACGTTAGGGTTCCCACCCAAAAGGACAAGCAGCTCAGTGACAACCTGGAGGACCCACAGGGGCCACCACCGCCATACTGTCCGGAGACGCACACCAAGTGAGAGAGAGAATCAGAGCCTGGAAAGGACAGAGAACGAGTGAGGGGTCATAGAAAGGAACAACCTGGCTGCAGGGAGTAAAGAGACCCGGAGGGGAGAGTAATGCCTATGTAAAGACTGTGAACTGTGACTGTGAACTGTAACTGAGAAGTTGAGAAGTGAACACGGTGAACCCTGACTCCGACTCCCTTGCATGTTTCAGCCTGCAGATGATTCTCTCCAAACAGGTCTGCAGAAGATCACAGCCTGGAGAGCCACAGCTTGTCAGCTCCGAACGCTGAAGGAGGATTTCTGCAGCATCAGGACAGTAAGTGCACTGCACCCAGCACCAGCCAGCATCATACCCTACACTATAAACTTTATCATCACTGCCCCGGGGAACCTAGTTCTACCCACGGAGAACTATTCCATCTTAGCTGCCATTACATCATCCCCGGAGGTTTTCCGGCAGTGGTGGTCCCACTACTGACCACACACCGTGGGTGGCGTCATGACTGACATTATCCCATGTAAATATTCCCCTTTTCACTGCCAGGCCAGGGACACGGCCCGGACCAGGACCACCCGTGACATCCCCAGTAGCAGACCCGGTCCGGTACCGAGTACCCTGTTCCAATGGGCTCGACACACCACCTTTGGATGAAGGCAACAATATGTCCTCCTGCACCTTACTCACAGACCAACAGTTTGCCGGGGACTCAACCGTGTCTCAGCACAGCAGCCAGCCCTCGGTGCCTCAGATGAGAACAAGTAAAAGACCATTTCCTCCTAGCCATGACAAAGCTAAAGGTACCGTCACACGTGGCAATTTTGCTAGCAATGTTACAAGCAATTTGCTGGTTGCAGTGAAATCATGGACACATTGTTCTATTTGTACATGGCAACAAAATAGAACAATGTGTCCATGATTTCACTGCAGCCAGCAAATTGCGAGTAAAATTGCTAGCAAAATTGCCGCATGTGAAGGTACCTTAAGAGGTTGAATTTCACCATCTGCAAGCTGTTGGCTACAGAAATGCTCCGTCTCCGCCTGTTGTACACAGAGGATTTTTGAGACCTTGTGTCCGTCGCAGTCCCCCAGTACCAGATGCCCAGTCGCCACTACTTCTCAAGAAAGCTGTGCCTGCGCTACACTGGCATGTCGCACACAACATCACAGCTTCCTTGAGAAACTCTGTGTGTGACAGGGTGCATTGCACCACTGACACTTGGACCAGTAAGCATGGACAGGGGCGTTACATGGCGGTGACTATGCACTGAGTAACTATGAAGACAGCAGGAGAAGGGGCTGCTGTCCAAGTCTTGCCATCCCCACGAGTTGTGCGTCAATCCTCTGTATGTACAAGTTCCTCCACTGCTTCTGCCTCCTCAACCTCGTCTCCGTCCTCCACCCAAAGCCTGTCTGGTAATGCCACCCGCGTTCTAACTGCGCACAAGGAATCCTGCACACCTCGCTATTATGGCAGTAGGGCTCAACGTCATCAGGCAGTCTTTACCTTGAAATGTCTGGGAAATTTGAGTCACACAGCTGAGGAGTTGTGGTCTGCTGTGGAGACCAAGTTACATCAATGCTTGTCTCCAATGAACCTGCAGCCAGGGAAGGCCGTGTGCAACAATGCTGCAATGCTGGATGCAGCCCTCCACCGGGGCAATGTGTCACACGTGCCTTGCATGGCTCATGTCTTAAACCTGGTTGTCCAGCCAATTTTCGCACACTATCCGGGCGGGTCTTCAGCTGATGGTCTTCAGCAGAGGGCACAGTCGCTGTGTGCTCACTTCCGCCGTTCGCATCCTGCAGCTCAATGCCTTGCATCTCTACAGAAGTAATTCGGCCTGCCAGTTCACTGGCTGAAATGCGATGCGCCGACACAATGGAATTCAACTCTGCACATGTTGCAGCAACTGTGGCAGCACCGACGAGCCCTGGTGCAATACGTCATGACGTATAACCTGGGCCTAGGCGATACAGAGGTGGGACAAATCACACAGCTGGAGTGGACTGAAATTAATGACCTATGCACCATTGTGTACAGTATTGAAATGTCGACGAAGATGTTTAATAATGATGATGCCATTATCAGCATGACTAGTCCTGTCACTTAAATGCTGGAGCACACTTTAAACAGTTTTCAGAGTCAGGTGGTGGCACAAGAGGAGGGGGAGGAAGTACAGGAGGAGTCGTATGCGGAAGGGCTCACAAGATCTCCAAGGTGCAGTTCAGAGTTTATGAATGAGGGTCTACATCATGCTTGCTCAGAACCTTCTTTATCTTGGCCTGAATCTGACTCCAAAAGCTTCTGGTCATCAGTGCAGATAACTTCCTCGTCTTGACTCACAAAATCTTTGGTGCAGACCTCTGATTCCTAGGCTATAGTATGAGTAAAGAGCGAAGCATACTCAACCATTTGTCTTACCCCATACTTAGATGGGTTGCTGGAGACTTGGAAGCTGTGCGGAAGTAAGTGGGATTGGGGTGACACCTCTGAGGACTGGTGTATTTGTGATGTAGAAGTTGAGGTGGAGGAGAGCCCACTTGCTGAAGTGCTTGCTATCCATTCAAGCGCCAGCTCTTTTTGTGCCTCATTGAGAATTGGTATCGATGGTCATCTGAGTCGTGTCCATACGAAAGGGATCATATCAGAATCTCCACGGAAAGAAGTAGACATCTTACTTTGGCTAGAAGATGGTCTTTCTTCAGCAGATGTTACTCTTGCTTTCCCACATACCGCACGGACACAAACTTTTTTTCCCTTTCCACCACACTTATTCCCCTTTCTACCAGCAGCAGGCATTTTTCCACTCATTTTGTATGTGGACAAATTGGCAACTCTGCAGTTGTTGGCAAAAAATATTCTGATGGAAATCGAGCAAAGCTGAGTGGCCAGACAGTGGTACTAGGCGCAAAAAATTACATTTGCTAGGTGCAGTTAAAAATTAGTAGAATGAACTACACTTAAGGTGTACTTGGTTGTATTACATGTGGCCTACACTACAGTTGTTTGTGGACACTGCTTTTAGGCAAAAACTGACAGGTTTGTTAGGTGCAGTTAAAAATTAGTAGAATGAACTACACTCTAGGTGTACTTGGTTGTATTACACGTGGCCTACAGTAATGTTTTTTGTGGACACTGCTTTTAGGCAAAACTGACAGGTTTGCTAGGTGCAGTTAAAAATTAGTAGTATGAATGTCGATCCCCAGACCCTGGGGTACTCGGATATCAGGCTTGGAGGGGTTTTCACGGGGATGTCACGGGTGGCAGCGCCTGAGCCCATGGCCTGGGTGACACTTCAATAAGGGGGTTAGGTACAGGGGATAACAGTTATTGTCGTGTGGCGCCACCTGTAGTACCTGGTGAGGGATCACCAGCGCCGCCACAGTCTTCCGGAGGGTGATGGTATTGCGGCAAGGATGGCAAAGCTCCCTACAGGTGGAGCTGGTTCTCTGGGGCAGCGTTCCTGTAAGCAAACAGGTTGAATTCTGCAGCACAAAGACATGGAGGCAAAGTCACTCTGCCGAGTACTTTACTGTAAACAGTCATCAGCATACAAGTCCACAGTTCAGCAAAAGTTGTTAAAGAAACAGGTACCTTGGCTGCAAGTGGATGCCAGGTGGTATGGTGGTACCCGTGGTATGCCTTAGTTGAAGAACCGGTGTCTTTTCTTCCCAGCCTATGATAAGTCTATACCCAATGGCTCCTTGAAGGTAGACTTGGGGCTCCCCTCCCTCGTGGTGAGGAAGCAGGCAGACCGCAGCAGCCGGTTGACAACTTCAGAGGTAGACTTTGGCCATTTGCTCGAGTTCGGCGTTCCCGTGGTGGACTGGGGAATTCCCTAGAGCATGGTCGCTCCACGCTGGGGTTCCCCCTTTCTCTCTCAGGCCCAGACTCACGCGTCAGGCACCTCTCTCAGGATCCCCTTACATCTTTCCTACAGATCAGCCTAGAGCTGATCGGTTTAACCTTCCACCTCATTCCACACTCCTCCTCGACTCTTCTCCAACTCCCAACTCCTCACTCTCTCTAACTAACTCTCTACTCTCCCTAGAGGTGAATATATCCCCCTCCCAGGAGTAACCTCTCACTTCTATTCTAATGTGGGAGTGCAGGAATGGGTCCCACCCACCAGCCTAGTATCCACTTTAACGGGTGCAATACCCCACTGTGACGCCTGACCATGTGGGGTGCCACATGAACTACACTGAAGGTGTACTTGGTTGCATTACACGTGGCCTACAGTAATGTTTTTTGTGGCCAGGTGCAATAAAAAATTAGTAGAAGGAACTACACAGGCGGTTTAGCTTCTCCCACAAGTGGGCTACACCACTGTGGGACACTGCTAGTCTGCTACAAGCCCGAACAAAGTGCCTGGACTAGCTGCAGCAAAAAAAAATGCCTAATTAAGACAGGTGGTGTAGCTTTCTTCACAGCAGTGCTACTCTACCTGCCCTAATGGATTCAAAGAGCTATATTACTGTGGCCAGATGCTGTAAGAAAGACTTGCGCAGCACTGGCACACACCTGACATACCACTGCCTGGCAAAAACTAATAGAGACTGTTCTAACCTAGCCCTCAAAAGGGCTGCAATTAAAACTAGTCCCTGCTTCTATGAAGTAGCCCTGAAAAGGGCTGATAGACTAGATCCCTAGTCCCTATCCCTAATCGCTACTCCTATGGAGCAACCCTAAAAAGGGCTGATATTACTAGTCGCTACTCCATAAACCTATCCATCTAACCTTGTATTCTTTCACTAGCTGACTGAGAGAACACAATTTAGTTTGCACTGTTTAGCGGATGCACACAGCAGCAGCCGCGGGTGCCGTCTAACACCCTGCAGCAGCTATCATTAAAATGGTGGCGATCGTTAAAATGGCCGAGTCTTATAGGGCTAGGACATGTGACAGACACAGCCAATGATGACTTTGGTTGTGTGAAAAAATGCACTTTGCAGTGTGGGCCTGTGATTGGCTAGCAGCCTGAACCGCCGCATTGTACATGCTTTAGGAGAAAAAAAAAAAGCGACCTTATTGCTGCAGCTCTGATACAACCCCCCTGCACACTATACACACAAACTGGATATTAACATTCATTTGCAGTATTAGGGCTAGGTTTAGGGTTAGGAAGATTAATCTTTTGGTGATCGAAGCATTATCCAACATATACAGAACTGCCGAATTTCAAGCAAATTGTTCTAATTCAGCGAATGACTCGAACACCGCCAAAAACAGCTCGAATTTGAGATTGGCAAACATTTTGAATCGAACACTGCTCATCTCTAGTCGTCCAGGCTGATGTACACCTTGACTGCCTTTTCTGGAGGACCTTCAGGATACACCCTTGCCAGACAAATCTTCGCTCTGGACATATCAAGAAGACCTTTTACGCACACCTTAGTGCAGGATGAAGATACCGCAAGATGGTTAGTTGCTTTGTCTGTACTCTCCCCGTCATGGCCTGTGGTGAAAGAAGGCATAGACGTTGAGTCTTGCTGTGATGGATGGAGCTCGTACGTGGTCTTCGCTGTCCCACTCTATACACTTGATGGCGATGACACAATCCTTAGCAATGTGTTTGGTAGAGGCACAGCACTTGAAGCATACTCCAAACTTCTTCAAGAGTTACTTCCGTTCTTGAAGGGGTTTCTTCTTGAAGCAGATGCACTTCTTCAGGGAATGCGGCAATTTGTGGATAGGACACTGGTGGTTCAGATTTTCTACCTTCTCACTTTCATTTGACTTGTCTGGCGCTGACGTCAGTGTAGGCAGAACCTCAGTCTTTTGTAATCGGTTGGTAAGAGTTCCATAGTGTAAAAACTTCAGCTTGGAGAGGCCTGGTAATTTGCGCATTTCTTGCAGAAGTGGAAGTACACCATCTGAGAAGAGATTATCAAGTGTTATTTTCACAGATTTGAGCCCATGAAGTCAGCTAATGTGGCAAGTGGGGATAGTAGTGGAATTTTTCCAAATATCTAATGTGATTTTAATATGAAAATAAATAGCATGGGAAAGGGGGAGAAGGAAGTCCTGTCATAATAGGAGAGAGCTTAAGGAGACAGGTGACATATCTTGTTCTATCCTGACCCATTGTTTTTTTATCTGGGTCTCATTGTTTTTTATCTGGGTCCCTAAACCAATGAATAGTTCGGGCTAGCTGTGTAGCTTGTTTGACTATGTCGGAAACACCCATACCTCCCATGTGCTTAGGAAGGGTGAGAGCCTTAATGTTAATGCGTGGTCTACTTTTATTCCAAATATAGTTGGAGAAGAGAGACTGAATATTATTTAGAAATGAAAGAGGGATCAGGATGCATTTTCCAAATCTTGATCTAGTTAGACCCCTCACTCCTCATGAAACCCTATGTGCCACTTTGTGACCACCAAGGAAAGTACTCTCAGTAATTTATCAAATCTTAATCAGAGCTGATGCCTCATTGAAGTGTGCGTATCTTGCATATTGGGAGAAAGATTTAAACATCAAGCTCATTGAAGAGCAAATAAAGTATATTCATATGCATTCCCACGGCCCATCTTCATGCGTCCACATTCAAGAAAACTTCTGCCCAATGCTGGTGTTGCCTGAAAGAATAAGGCACCTACTTTCATGTTTGGTGGACCTGCCCTACCATTCAACCCTTTTGGGGAATGGTGGAAGAGCTTATTTTGGCAGTTCTAAATAAACAAGTCTCACTTACTCCGGAGGTAGTATTTCTACATTTCCCACTTTGGCTGGAAAACAAAAAAGCATCAGGCTGGCGAGCTTCATTCTAGCAGCAGGGAAGTCGCTGATCCCCACATTTTGGTGCCCTTCCACACTCCCCAATAAATCACAATTATTCTGTAAAATAGACCTTCTCTACCACACATCTGAACTTGTAGCCGCAGATAATCACACCTTACTATCATTCTATGACACTTGGATACCTTGGACCACATACAGATCACTTCCTCTATTTCACACATACAGTTAGGGCCAGAAATATTTGGACAGTGACACAAGTTTTGTTATTTTAGCTGTTTACAAAAACATGTTCAGAAATACAATTATATATATAATATGGGCTGAAAGTGCACACTCCCAGCTGCAATATGAGAGTTTCCACATCCAAATCGGAGAAAGGGTTTAGGAATCATAGCTCTGTAATGCATAGCCTCCTCTTTTTCAAGGGACCAAAAGTAATTGGACAATGGACTCTAAAGGCTGCAATTAACTCTGAAGGCGTCTCCCTTGTTAACCTGTAATCAATGAAGTAGTTAAAAGGTCAGGGGTGGATTCCAGGTGTGTGGCTTTGCATTTGGAAGCTGTTGCTGTGACCAGACAACATGCGGTCAAAGGAACTCTCAATTGAGGTGAAGCAGAACATCCTGTGGCTGAAAAAAAAGAAAAAATCCATCAGAGAGATAGCAGACATGCTTGGAGTAGCAAAATCAACAGTTGGGTACATTCTGAGAAAAAAGGAATTGACTGGTGAGCTTGGGAACTCTAAAAGGCCTGGGCGTCCACGGATGACAACAGTGGTGGATGATCGCCGCATACTTTATTTGGTGAAGAAGAACCCGTTCACAACATCAACTGAAGTCCAAAACACTCTCAGTGAAGTAGGTGTATCTGTCTCTAAGTCAACAGTAAAGAGAAGACTCCATGACAGTAAATACAAAGGGTTCACATCTAGATGCAAACCATTCATCAATTCCAAAAATAGACAGGCCAGAGTTAAATTTGCTGAAAAACACCTCAAGAAGCCAGCTCAGTTCTGGAAAAGTATTCTATGGACAGATGAGACAAAGATCAACCTGTACCAGAATGATGGGAAGAAAAAAGTTTGGAGAAGAAAGGGAACGGCACATGATCCAAGGCACACCACATCCTCTGTAAAACATGGTGGAGGCAACGTGATGGCATGGGCATGCATGGCTTTCAATGGCACTGGGTCACTTGTGTTTATTGATGACATAACAGCAGACAAGAGTAGCCGGATGAATTCTGAAGTGTACCGGGATATACTTTCAGCCCAGATTCAGCCAAATGCTGCAAAGTTGATTGGACAGCGCTTCATAGTACAGATGGACAATGACCCCAAGCATACAGCCAAAGCTACCCAGGAGTTCATGAGTGCAAAAAAGTGGAACATTCTGCAATGGCCAAGTCAATCACCAGATCTTAACCCAATTGAGCATGCATTTCACTTGCTCAAATCCAGACTTAAGACGGAAAGACCCACAAACAAGCAAGACCTGAAGGCTGCAGCTGTAAAGGCCTGGCAAAGCATTAAGAAGGAGGAAACCCAGCGTTTGGTGATGTCCATGGGTTCCAGACTTAAGGCAGTGATTGCCTCCAAAGGATTCGCAACAAAATATTGAAAATAAAAATATTTTGTTTGGGTTATGTTTATTTGTCCAATTACTTTTGACCTCCTAAAATGTGGAGTGTTTGTAAAGAAATGTGTACAATTCCTACATTTTCTATCAGATATTTTTGTTCAACCCTTCAAATTAAACGTTACAATCTGCACTTGAATTCTGTTGTAGAGGTTTCATTTCAAATCCAATGTGGTGGCATGCAGAGCCCAACTCGCGAAAATTGTGTCACTGTCCAAATATTCCTGGCCCTAACTGTATATTGCCTCTTAACCTTGTCCTTGTAAGTCCACCCGAGGTGCTCTCCTCACCATCCTCACTCCTCCCCCCCCCCACTTGACCCTCGACTTTTCTTCCAGATTTCTTCCAGATTATTGTTATGCCTTAATAGAATTCTATTCTCATTTATGCCGTATAATTTTCTTGTTCACTAATTCTTATTGTATTGTCTTCTTACTGTATATACTCGTGTATAAGCCGACCCGTGTATAAGCCGACCCCCCTACTTTTGCCCCCAAAAACTGTGAAAACTTATTGACTCGCGTATAAGCCGAGGGTGGACTCCAGCACAGGTATACAACCCCCAGCAGTGAGGTATACAGCCCCCAGAAGTGTGGTATACAGGCCCTCCTAGTGGTATACAGGCCCCAGTAGTATGGTATACAGCCACCAGGACAGGTATACAGCCCCCAGCAGTGAGGTATACAGGCCACCCCAGTGGTATACAGGCCCCAGCAGTATGGTATACAGCAGGCCCCCAGTGGTATACAGCAGGCCCCCAGGGGTATAAGCAGGCCCCCAGGGGTATACAGCAGGCCCCCAGGGGTATCAGCAGGCCCCCAGGGGTATTCAGCAGACCCCCAGGGGTATTTAGCAGGCCCCCAGGGGTATATACAGCAGGCCCCCAGGGATATATACAGCAGGCCCCCAGGAGTATAAAAAGCAGGCCCCAGGGGTATATACAGCAGGCCCCCAGGGGTATATACAGCAGGCCCCCAGGGGTATATACAGCAGGCCCCCAGGAGTATATACAGCAGGCCCCCAGGGGTATACACAGCAGGCCCCCAGAGGTATATACAGCAGGCCCCCAGGGGTATATACAGCAGGCGCCCAGGTGTATATACAGCAGGCCCCCAGGGGTATATACAGCAGGCCCCCAGGGGTATATACAGCAGGCCCCAGTGGCACTCGCCCCCCCATTATGTTTAGAGCCCCCCACACTTTGCAGAGCCCCCCCGCTGCATTATCTTACCATCCAGGGTCTTCTTCACCGCGGGTCCTGCAGTCCATCCTCGCGCGCTGTGTTCCCGGTCTCATGTGACCCGGCGGTCGCAGCGTAATGACATCATCACACCGGGTCACGTGAGACCGGAACACAGCGCGCGATGATGACTGCAGGACCCGCGGTGAAGAAGACCCTGGATGGTAAGATAATGCAGCGGGGGGGCTCTGCAAAGTGTGGGGGGCTCTAAACATGATGGGGGGGCTAGTGCCACTGGGGGGCTGCCTGTATACACTGGGGGGCTGTATGCACGGCTCCCGCTGCCGCTGTGATGGGCGGGGGGAGCCGTACATATCTAATGAGCGGCCCCACGTGACGGGCCGCTCAGTCAGCAGCCTCCCCCCGCCTCCTCCAGCCTCCTCACCATACCTTACCGTATTGACCCGTGTATAAGCTGAGGGGGTGACTTTTCAGCCCAATTTGTGGGCTGAAAAACTCGGCTTATACACGAGTATATACGGTAAATGTTTGTATTCTGCATCATTCTTTTACAATAAAAAGAACATTGAAAAGAAAGAAAAGCACCTCAGTCTTTTTTGCGGACACTAACTGCTGCAGTTTTTGTTGTGAGAGCGTGAACTCTTGTACTTAGGAGTTGATGCAGAGCTGCTGGTTCATCATAACAGAAGCTGGGGTCGTTTTTGCACTCTGCAATCTTCTTGATGAGGTCACAGAAGAAGGAGAACAGAGGGAAGGAGTCTTGGTATAGTCTTTTGTAGTTTGACCCTTGCATAGTCCACTTTTCTTAGATGTTGTAAGGCATCTTGGCGACAATGGGTTTGACCCCATGAGCGGTGTCCGGGTAGCTGAGGCCAGGTAGATGGGTGTCTGTCTTGATCAACTGGAGCTCGGACAGCAGGTCGCTGAGTTCCTGGTACTTTGAAGCATCCTTGCGGATATTTTAGGAAAGTCATAGTTGTTTGAGCAATGCATCTTCTGTTGCTTCAGGACTGCTGAAACCCTTCTCTAGTCTGTTCCATGAAGTTGCGAGATTAGTTGTTGGGTCGCTGATGTAAACAGATCTGAGTCTCTTGATTCTCTCTGTAGACCGTGGACCTAGTCAACTGAGTAGCAGATCGAGCTCTTCAGCAGCGGTAATGCCGAGGTCACTCGTTGTGGTTTGAAGGCAAACTTCCGTCCTCTGTAGTTTTCGGGCTGGTTGTCAAACCTTGTGAGACTGGTGTTGGTGAGTTCTCGGTGTATAATGTACCTCGCAAAGTGCGACATATCTACTCTCCCTGACCTTGGGGGCACATTTGCTGACTGAGTGGGGCTGGTTGCATGGTTCATAGCTTCTTGGTTCAGGAGCGTGGGAATGTATGGAGTGGCGTAGGCGTTTAGACCAGCAACCGGTTTGGTATGTACAGTCTCTGTTGTATGCGGGGCCGGAACTATGTAGTTGTCAGGAACATAGAGCCTTGCCAACATGTTAGGTTGCATGTAGACGTTGGTATATGGAGCAGGTTCGGGTTTGAATGTCTGAGGTGCGTTGGACAGACCTTGAAGACTGTAAACTGCAGGCAGATCAGTGTCTTGATGTTCTGTTGAAGTATTGGAGCTGACGGGAATGTTGGTGGTAGTCGTCGGTTCGTCGGCTTGGCTCAGTACATAGTCTCTTGTACGCTTAAGTGGGTCTTCTGTGTCGAACTTACACAAACTGATGCTGCCTTCTTGGCTTCCACCCAGAGCTTGCTTGAAGACTTTTAGCCTTGCCATAGCTGCCACATGTTTGCATTAATTCTGCAGGGCTTCTATCTCCATCTTTGTGCGTGATGATTCTGCTGTCATGTCTGCTTTCTTCTGGGCGAAGACAGCTTGTACTTTTGTCGTTTCTGCTTCAATATGTGCCTTTACGAGCTGCTCTGCTCTCTGAGAGTAGAGTACCTTGATGAACTTGATTTGAGTGAGGGCCTTGAGCTTTTAGGAGACCTGGATCTTTGAGATGCCACTTCTGACACATGTGCGGCCCTTGCTTCTGTTTTCTCCACAATGTCACGGACGGTGCAGTTTTGTTCTGCATTGAGCTGTTGGAAGTCTTGGAGTTCCTTTAATGACTCTGATGTATTTGATCTCAGCAGGGTAGAGATGTATTCATTATAAGTGTCCTTGTAAGACTGGTATGCTGAGTACAGTTGTTCAAAGACTCCCTCTGATGGTAACTCATGAGCTCTGGGCACAGATAAAACAGTCACTTGTTTTAGCACTCTTTGCCACAATAATGTCATGTGGGTAAACAGTTCACTTCTGGCTGTTTCTAAGTTCTCTTTAACACTCCATATCAATTTGGTTAACCGTTTAAGTCTTTCACTACGAGCTGAGTGAGAACCCATGCTTTTCTCATGCTGCTGCAGCTCTGGCGGTGAAAGAGTCCTTTTATTTTGTGAAATTGCACAGGAATGCAAGGGTGGGGGCTTCCTGCTCCTGGTTGTCAGGGAGACCGATTACAATGTATCAATTTCAGAGCTGGGGAGCAGCCTGTGTTTAGAGAATCTATGCAAGCTGCTGCTGGGGCTGTATTTGCAAGTCTGTTAAAACTGCAGCTTCACATTAGTTTATAGATGACCCCTTCTCAGAATTTATAAACTGTATACTGTTCTTAGTGACAAGTTATTCTCATCACTGAGCAATTTCTGTCTGTAGGCTCATGCAGACTGCTGTAACAGTTATGCTGTGGCTTGTTATCAGCCCTTTATGGATAATCCTTTCTCTGGATCTGTAAGCCGTGCACTGTTCTTAATAACAGGTTATTTTCACAGAGCAATTTCTGTCTGCGGGTTTCCTTTTCACTGTTCTGGCTCTTCCTAGAGCCCCTGCAAACAGGGGCGTAACTAGAACTGGCAGGGCCCCATAGCAAACTATTGAACGGGGCCCCCTCCAAGACATGCCCCCAATGACACGCCACCTTCAAGACACACACCCTTACCGAATCTGTGTTAACAGTCTGACGCCACCCAGCTTACCGTATATACTCGTGTATAAGCCGACCCCCATACTTTTGCCCCCAAAACCTGGGAAAACCTATTTACTCGTGTATAAGCTGAGGGTGGACCCCAGCATAGGTATACAGCCCCCAGCAGTGTGGTATACAGGCCTCCCCAGTGGTAGTATACAGCAGCCTTCCCAGTGGTATATACAGCAGCCTCCCCAGTGGTATACAGCAGCCTCCCCAGAGGTATATACAGCAGCCCCAGTGGTATACAGCAGCCTCCCCAGTGGGTATATACAGGCCCCCAGAGGGTATATACAGGGCCCCAGTGGGTATATACAGGGCCCCCCTCACAGTGTCCCAGCAGCACACACAGGGTATATACAGGCCCCCCCCTCACAGTGTCCAAGCAGCACACACAGGGTATATACAGGCCTCCGCTCACAGTGTCCCAGCAGCACACACAGGATATATACAGGCCCCCCCCTCACAGTGTCCCAGCAGCACACACAGGGTATATACAGGCCCCCCTCACAGTGTCCCAGCAGCACACACAGGGTATATACAGGCCCCCCCTCACAGTGTCCCAGCAGCACACACAGTATATATACAGGCCCCCCTCACAGTGTCCCAGCAGCACACACAGGGTATATACAGGCCGCCCCTCACAGTGTCCCAGCAGCACACACAGGGTATATACAGGCCCCCCTCACAGTGTCCCAGCAGCACACACAGGGTATATACAGGCCCCCCCTCACAGTGTCTCAGCAGCACACACAGGGTATATACAGGCCACCCCTCACAGTGTCCCAGCAGCACACACAGGGTATATACAGGCCCCCCCTCACAGTGTCCCAGCAGCACACACAGGGTATATACAGGCCCCCCCCTCACAGTGTCCCAGCAGCACACACAGGGTATATACAGGCCCCCCCTCACAGTGTCCCAGCAGCACACACAGGGTATATACAGGCCCCCCCTCACAGTGTCCCAGCAGCACACACAGGGTATATACAGGCCCCCCCTCACAGTGTCCCAGCAGCACACACAGGGTATATACAGGTTCCCCCATGCTGCCGGCTGCTCATATATATAATATTGTTATTAGCGGCGCCTCTCACCCTCGCTCCGGGCTCAGTGCAGCAGCAGCTCCCCTCCTTCCAATCCTGCTTGTTGTCTGCTGTGCTGTGACCCGTCACTCGGTGGGTCAGTAAGTACTAAGGAAGGACTCACTCGGAGTGAGGTCACAGGCCGGCCAGGGGGCGGAGACCAACTCCGCAGACTGCTGCAGAGCCAGAGAACACACAGGGTCAGGCAGGCAGCAGGCTACAGACTGGCGGCGGCAGTCCCTTTGATCACTGTGTGCGGCGCCTGCGGCCGCTTTGAATAGGAGCGGCTGCGCCGCTGCAGCATCCATCTCGCCGGGGGGCCCCGCCGAGCGTGGTCGCCCCCCGCCGGGCCCCACCCCCACACCTGACAGCCACACACAACAGGTCAGGTACCGTATCGCAGGCGCACAGCTGCCGGTATAGCAGCGGCTGCGTAGCGGCGCTGGGTCCCGGGCCCCCACAAGCGCCGGGCCCCAAAGCGACCGCTACGGCTGCTATGCCGGTAGTTACGTCACTGGCTGCAAATCCCAAGTGCTTCAATTACCAGTTCCTTAGATAATTCTGTGCTTGTACTTACGCCACCAGGTGCCAACAGACAGCTTTAAACTTGGCCAGAACGATGACTTGCAGTAAGACAAAGTACAAAGTAAAGGCAGGTGAAAAGGAATAATCTGTACAGGGTTGTAGACATGCGTGTTCAGCAATGGCTTCTCTACAACTAAACTGGGGAAGAAGGGAGGAGCATCCTGTACAGAGGCCAACTAAGGGAGGGACATAGGGACAATCTTAATGCAGTCTAAATCTACTTAGCCAGAGTTAGAGAATTTTCTGATTGGAGGAAAAATACACAATGCATTACATAGAGAAAAAAACATATAACAGGTTGTTCTCATTCGGGGGACACAACACAGTCAGATTGATAATCAGCAAATAACACAGAAGATAATGCTTGAGTGTTTGATTAGTCAGTTCTGTCTGAACATTGGTTTCTGAAGGTAGGCAGAAGAAAAAGAAAACTCAAAAAATTGATCTTTTTACAAAATGCTACCAAAATTTGAAAATGTAACAGCACAATGCTATTAATGAACAACTTCCTTATGGTTTCAAAATTAGGCAATCCAGACAGAGGAGCAAAATAACACTGTTTACTGAACCTATCCACTACCAAACAGATACAAGTCTTCTCTTCTGAGGGTGCAAGGCTAGTAATGAAGTCCATAGAGAGTCCAAGGACTCCCAGGGGTGGGTAGGTGATCCCAGCAGGATGGGTTTAGGGTGTCTTGACTCAGGCACAAATTTCACAACAAACACGCATTCCTTACAATCCTTAACTATGGTTGGGCACCGAAAATTCCTGGACATCAGTCAAATAGTATTGTTTAGACTAGGGTGACCTGCAAGCACAGAATCATGAGACGTCTAAAGAACACATATGTGCACATCACTGGCTCCTTACGCTGCAATACAAGCGGTTGACCAACTCCAGCAGCTGACGTCATCCTGCCCATGATAGCTGGTGCATAGCATATGTACAGTTGTGGCCAAAAGTATTGACACACCTGCAATTCTGTCAGATAATACTAAGTTTCTTCCTGAAAATGATTGCAATAACAAATTTTTTGGTATTATTATCTTCATTTAATTTGTCTTCAATGAAAAAACACAAAAAGAATTGTCCTAAAGTCAAATTGGATATAATTCCACACCAAACATAAAAAAGGGGGTGGACAAAAGTATTGGCACTGTTAGAAAAATCATGTGATGCTTCTCTAATTCGTGTAATTAACAGCACCTGTAACTTACCTGTGGCACCTAACAGGTGTTGGCAATAACTAAATCACACTTGCAGCCAGTTGACATAGATTAAAGTTGACTCAACCTCTGTCCTTGTACTTATGTGTACCACATTGAGCATGGAGAAAAGAAAGAAGACCAAAGAAATGTCTGAGGACTTGAGAAACCAAATTGTAAGGAAGCATGAACAATCTCAAGGCTACAAGTTCATCTCCAAAGACCTGAATGTTCCTGTGTCTACCGTGCGCAATGTCATCAAGAGGTTTAAAGCCCATAGCACTGTGGCTAACCTCCCTAGATGTGGATGGAAAAGAAAAATTGCCGAGAGATTTCAATGCAACATTGTGCGGATGGTGGATAAAGAACCTCGACTAACATCCAAACAAGTTCAAGCTGCCCTGCAGTCCGAGGGTACAACAGTGTCAACCCGTACTATCCGTCGGCGTCTGAATGAAAATGGACTGTATGGTAGGATACCCAGGAAGACCCCACCTCTTACTCCAAGACATAAAAATTCCAGGCTGAAGTTTGCCAAAACTTACCTGAAAAAGCCTACAATGTTTTGGAAGAATGTTCTCTGGTCAGATGAGACAAAAGTAGAGCTTTTTGGGCAAAGGCATCAACATAGAGTTTACAGGAGAAAAAAAGAGGCATTCAAAGAAAAGAACACAGTCCCTACAGTCAAACATGGCGGAGGTTCCTTGATGTTTGGGGTTGCTTTGCTGCCTCTGGCTTTGGACTGCTTGACCATGTGCATGGCATTATGAAGTCTGAAGACTACCAACAAATTGTGCAGCATAATGTAGGGCCCAGTGTGAGAAAGCAGGGTCTCCCTCAGAAGTCATGGGTCTTCCAGCAGGACAATGACCCAAAACACACTTCAAAAAGCACTAGAAAATGATTTGAGAGAAAGCACTGAAGACTTCTAAGGTGGCCAGCAATGAGTCCAGACCTGAATCCCATAGAACACCTGTGGAGAGATCTAAATATGGCAGTTTGGAGAAGGCACCCTTCAAATATCAGGGACCTGGAGCAGTTTGCCAAAGAAGAATGGTCTAAAATTCCAGCAGAGCAAGCACAGAATCATGAGACGTCTAAAGAACACATATGTGCACATCACTGGCTCCTTACGCTGCAATACAAGCGGTTGACCAACTCCAGCAGCTGACGTCATCCTGCCCATGATAGCTGGTGCATAGCATATGTACAGTTGTGGCCAAAAGTATTGACCCCCTGCAATTCTGTCAGATAATACTAAGTTTCTTCCTGAAAATGATTGCAATAACAAATTTTTTGGTATTATTATCTTCATTTAATTTGTCTTCAATGAAAAAACACAAAAGAGAATGAAGCAAAAAGCAAAACATTGATCATTTCACACAAAACTCCAAAAATGGGCCAGACAAAAGTATTGGCACCCTCAGCCTAATACTTGGTTGCACAACCTTTAGCCAAAATAACTGCGATCAACCGCTTCCGGTAACCATCAATGAGTTTCTTACAATGCTCTGCTGGAATTTTGGACCATTCTTCTTTGGCAAACTGCTCCAGGTCCCTGATATTTGAAGGGTGCCTTCTCCAAACTGCCATTTTTAGATCTCTCCACAGGTGTTCTATGGGATTCAGGTCTGGACTCATTGCTGGCCCCCTTGAAGTCTCCAGTGCTTTCTCTCAAACCATTTTCTAGTGCTTTTTGAAGTGTGTTTTGGATCATTGTCCTGCTGGAAGACCCATAACCTCTGAGGGAGACCCAGCTTTCTCACACTGGGCCCTATATTATGCTGCTAAATTGGTTGGTAGTCTTCAGACTTCATAATGCCATGCACACGGTCAAGCAGTCGAGTGCCAGAGGCAGCAAAGCAACCCCAAAACATCAGGGAACCTCCGCCATGTTTGACTGTAGGGACCGTGTTCTTTTCTTTTACCGCCTCTTTTTTTCCCCTGTAAACTCTGTGTTGATGCCTTTGCCCAAAAAGCTCTACTTTTGTCTCATCTGACCAGAGAACATTCTTCCAAAACGTTTTAGGCTTTCTCAGGTAAGTTTTGGCAAACTCCAGCCTGGCTTTTTTATGTCTCGGGGTAAGAAGTGGGGTCTTCCTGTGTATCCTACCATACAGTCCCTTTTCATTCAGACGCCGAAGGATAGTATGGGTTGACACTGTTGTAACCTCGGACTGCAGGGCAGCTTGAACTTGTTTGAATGTTAGTTGAGGTTCTTTATCCACCATCTGCACAATCTTGCGTTGAAATCTCTTATCAATATTTCTTTTCCGTCCACATCTAGGGAGGTTAGCCACAGTGTCATGGGCTTTAAACTTCTTGATGACACTGCGCATAGCAGACACAGGAACATTCATGTCTTTGGAGATGGACTTGTAGCCTTGAGATTGCTCATGCTTCCGCACAATTTGGTTTCTCAAGTCCTCAGACAGTTCTTTGGTCTTCTTTCTTTTCTCCATGCTCAATGTGGTACACACAAGGACACAGGACAGAGGTTAAGTCAACTTTAATCCATGTCAACTGGCTGCAAGTGGGATTTAGTTATTGCCAACACCTGTTAGGTGCCACAGATAAGTTACAGGTGCTGTTAATTACACAAATTAGAGAAGCATCACATGATTTTTCTAAGGGTTTCAATACTTTTGTCCACCCCCTTTTTTATGTTTGGTGTGGAATTATATCCAATTTGACTTTAGGACAATTCTTTTTGTGTTTTTTTCATTGAAGATAAATTAAATGAAGATAATAATACCCAAGAATTTGTGATTGCAATCATTTTCAGGAAGAAACTGAGTATTATCTGACAGAGTTGCAGGGGTGTCAATACTTTTGGCCACAACTGTATTCCTGTTGAATGCAGAGCAGATTTAGAAACATGTGATTTGTATATGTTCTGCTGCAAATTTACACTATTTCTGGCACTTCCTTTATTTTTTTTTTGCATAAAGGACCCTTTTATATACTGACATGAAAAGACAAAGAACACATGTGTGTATCATCCCTTGTGCTTAATGTACCATACCCAGATACAGATTGCAGGCTAATATACTTCTATTGAGCAAATCAGCCTTAATATCTAATATTGGTGACGTAGCACACTCCCAAAATACAATAAAAGATTAGGAACATTCTCCTGGGACAGATAACTCAATGACAGCAAATATATGTTGTTATTTCTTCTTTTTGTAAAGTGTTCTTTCTCAGTAAGGCATAAAACATTTCCCTACTGATCATTGTTACACAAGGACAAAAATAACACTGTGGGAAAGAAATCTTTCCTTCTAAATCATCCCCAGACATTAATTCGAAACTTCCTGTTGAACGTGAATTACCTCTTGTAATTTCTTAGCCAATCATCAAGTCTCAAAGATAAGGTTCTGTGCCATTAAAATAAATGCAATGGCAAAAGAGTATGAGAGCTTAATGTGTCATATCTTCTCATCTTCCTGACAAAATATCAAATAGCTATTCAAAGTTCTCAGAACAGATGAATAATCCATCATAACAGAATAGATGACTTGTGTTTGCTGATATCCTTTAGGGGCCCGTTACACGGTGCCACCTCGCCGCCGATGTCGACGGGGAGTCATGGGTGTGTGCATCCCCGCCGACATTGCCGGTGAGATGTCACACATGGCAACTCGCCAGCGTACTCGCCGGCAAGTAGCGTCGGCGACCGCTCGCTGGGTTGCCCAGGTACCCAGCGACTGGTAACCCGCAATGTTAAACATTACGGGTCGCCGTGTTACACAGGGCGATCATGCCTGATCACCCTGTTCAGATCGCCAGGTTTCACAACACTGCTGTGAAACCTGGCGATCATTCTGAGGCAATATTTCACCTAATTATCGCCGCGTTACACTAGGCGACGCACCAGCAATGTCGGCGGCAGTAGGACTCGCCCCTGCATCGCCGCCCGAAATTGCCGGCGATGTCACCTAGTGTGACGGTACCCTTAGGGTCAAAATATAAAACTGAATCCCTTCTTCCCTTCTACAAATGGTGCAAACTCTTTTGGTACATGCAGTTCTAAATAGACTAAAGGTACCGTCGTAACACGCGGCAACATTGCTAGCAATTTCACTAGCAATTTGCTGGTTGCAGTGAAATCATGGACACATTGTTCTATTTTGTGGCTGTGTACAAATGTAACAATGTATCCATGATTTCACAGCAACCATCAAATTGCCAGTGAAATTGAAAGCAATATTGCTGCATGTGACGGTACCTTAAGGCTGGTTTCACACTAGCATTTTTCTACCCTACGGCAGAACCCAGGCGCTACAACATCCGGTTTGCCTCCAATGACTTTCAGTGGGGACACCGCCGGCACATGTGGTTGAATCCAGTTTCTGCCGGATACAACAGACACCATTTTTGTAATTACCAACAAAAACGCAATATTTAGTGTTTTTTGGAGTGGTTAAAAAAACAGACAAAACCATATCCAGTATGATACAGCATAAAATAAAATGGAAGTCAATGGGTGTTGGATCTGGTTTTACTGAATCAGGCAGGATTTGGTAAAACCGGATTCAGTATGCCTACTGAGCATGTGGGTCTCACTATACGGTAGATAGATAAAGCTCACCAGTCTCCCGCTCTCCTGCTTGCTTCTGGGGCTGCCCATTAAGCTTCATGAATATTCACAGCACTGACTGGTAATGGCCCGTCATTGACGCTCACTCACTGTAAAAGCATTTGTAACTGGCTGTTACACTCAGACTGTGCTCCCACAATCTGTACTGATGTCTGCTATTGGGTCATTCCATGTCAAGTGATCCAAAAATGAATATTTTTTTTCCCTGACGTCCTCAGATTTTTTAAATTTTTTTTCTATATGAAGAACAACTTTAGTTAATTACAAAAAATAAAGTTTTGAATTTTTTTCTTTATCAGTTAATTTTTTACAGATTTTTAAAGTTTTAAAAAAGTGCGAATTTTTGCCAGTAATGGCTTTACATTTTCTATCATATCTCGGGCTAGAAAAAAGATAGAGAAACAAAATAAACACCAATCTACTCAGAAGTGTGCAGGCTTTCACCAGATATGTCACAAGAGGATCTTTGTTAATATTTTACCCATGTGATCGCAAGCGCAAAACTTTAAAACGCATTTCCGAAAAATCGGCGCGCTTTAAATATTTCAAAAACTGCCCATGTGTCTGCTTTGCTCTTAGCCACATCTGTACCAAATTTCAAGTTGGGATCGCGATGGGATCATATTTTAAAATATTTTATATATAATAGCGTCAATGGGTCATTCTATATCAAGTGATCTAAATATAAATATTTTTTTTTACCTGACTTCTTTAGATTTTTTTTATTCTTTTTCTTTATGAAGTACAATTTTAGTTAATTACAAATTAAAAGTTTAGAATTTTTTTCTTCATCAGTTAATTTTTACAGATTTTTAAAGTTTAAAAAAAGGGTGAATTTTGGCCTGGTATGACTTTACATTTTTTTTTATCCCAGGCTAGAAATAAGATAATGAAGTGGGAGAGGCATCATTTTACTCAGAACGGTAACAGCTTTCATTTGATATGTTACAAGACTATGCTTCTTTATATCAAATTCAAACTATTGACGGGCAATTGTGAAAAAATGACTGATTGTGTTCTTGGTTATATTTGTGCAGAGATTCAACTTGGGACCTGTCAAATTTATATATTTTTAATTTTATGGTTGTATGAGTTATCACAACTTATTGAATAAAACATTTATATGCAACAAAAAAGACACACAAAAAACAAATCCCATAAGTGCCAGGATAAATACATCTTAATCATAAGAACACAACGCTCAGCATTTTCAACTTGAATGTATTGAACAAACCAAAAGAAGAAAGGTGATCATATCCTCAAGTTTGATTAAACAAGATTAAAAGAACCAAAAATGTTAACCCCTATTTATACATATAAATTTGTTTTCTATTCTATCACTAAACATGTGATTTATGAAGTCTTTAATAAGAATAGTACAGTAGTTAAATCATCGTTCTATAAATTATGAACTAATCAAACAATTAATAGTATGTTTTTAAAGTGGCATTTTATCAATTTGTCCCTTCTAGTGGGTGAAATGTAATCTTGTTCATAAACGCTTACTAGCAATCGTTATTTCCTTGTGTGTCAAAGAGTATGTCCGGCCTGTCACGGTGTTAGGCTCCGCCTGAGTTAATATCTGATTTTTGTGCACTTTTAAAATGTCTGGCTTTCTTGGATACACAAAGGATGGCGCTGGACCAGAAGGATGCAATAAAGTCAATTCTACTTCTTCATTTTCACAATCTTTGGAGAGTACAGTAGCCAGCCACCAGCGCCAATCATTTTCAAAAGGATTGCAACAGTGTCTATGATAAAATGCTGTTTCTTGAGAAGTAGCAGCCATTGCTGTGTGGGAAAAATACAGTTAATATTAAGTAAGGAAGATAGGTAATAAAAATAAAGATTTACAGTACACTTGAGATAGAACTGTATTACTATAAAGTGAGTTTTAGGGCTAGCGCGCACAGTTTTTTCTGTCTGCAGATACATGCTGCAGTTTTGGCAGCTTGTTTTTCTACCAAGTTTTTACCACATATGCGTTAGTTTTTTTAATCGCTAGTGAAAAAAATGGCAGCTTTTTTTATATAAATGATAAATGCTGCGTTTATTGCAGCGATTAAAAAGTAGTTCAAGCAGTGATTTACTCACTCTTGAGTGTTTCCAAAAACACTGCATGTGGTGAACCCCTGAATGATGATCCTTAAGAATAACACTGTGTGTATTGGCCCTTAATAATAAAAGCATTAAACTATTAATATATTTACTCACCCATATTTTAGTACACAGCCTTGATGGCTTTGTACAGACTATTGTTTGTTCAGGAGTGAAGATGTCCAGACATGTCAGGACATGAAAGGTCTGAACGAGCTGTCTTACTTCCTGAATGCAGTGGGTAGACACTTAACATGATTGACAGAGCTGCTGGCCTATCATCTGCTCAGCATTCACTGTCTATCCCTGTGCTTTCTCAGGTTGAGCCCTAACAAAGCTTTTTCCTATATTTCCTCTCCTGCTTCTAAGCTGTAACATATCAAAATAATACAGTAATGTCTAAAAATAATAGATTTGATAAATATAGACCCCACGCTTTTAGACCACAGGTTGAACAGATCTGAATTCAAGATTTTTGAATTGACACTATAATAGTTAAATATTTTAAAATATGATCCCATCACGATCCCAACTTGAAATTTGGTAAAGATGTGGCTAAGAGCATAAAAGACACATGGGCAGTTTTGGAAAATTTTTATTAAAACGTTTTTTTCGAAAATGCGTTTCAAAATGTTGCGTTTGCGTTCACATGGGTAAAAAATTAAAATTAACAAATATACTCTTGTGACATATCTGGTGAAAGCCTGGACAGTTCTGAGTAGAATGGTGTTTATTTTGTTTCTCTATCTTATTTCTAGCCCAAGATAAAAAAATGTAAAGTCATACCAGGCCGAAATTCACACTTTTTTTAAACTTTAAAAATCTGTAAAAAATTAACTGATGAAGAAAAAAATTCTAAACTTTTAATTTGTAATTAACTAAAGTAGTACTTCATAAAGGAAAAAAAAATAAAAAAAATCTAAAGACGTCAGGTTAAAAAAATATTCATATTTAGATCACTTGATATGGAATGACCCATTGACGCTATTAATAGTAAAATATTTTAAAATATGATCCCATCGCGATCACAACTTGAAATTTGGTACAGATTTGGCTAAGAGCAAAGCAGACACATGGGCAGTTTTTGAAATATTTAAAGCGCCGATTTTTGGGAAATGCGTTTTAAACTTTTGCGCTTGCGATCACATGGGTAAAATATTAACAAAGATCCTCTTGTGACATATCTGGTGAATGCCTGTATAGTTCTGAGTAGAATGGTGTTTATTTTGTCTCTCTATCTTATTCCTAGCCTTAGTTATGAGGAGAAACGTAAAGGCAGGCAACAGCGAAATTCGCACTTTTTCTGAACTTTGAAAATCATTTTTAAAAAAAAAAATTTTTTTTTTTAAATTTTCTCTTCACATTTTGCATTGTCTGACATGCTATTATCAAATAACAAAATCCAAAAGAATTAAAAATATAGAGGTAATAATCATTGGTTCACTTGACATGGAATGACCCTATTGACATGAATTTATCATCAGATATCAGTCTCAACACATCCAATCCCCATAGGCAAGGAAATCAAACCATAGATGTTCATAAATATAGTGATATGTAATAATGAGAAAAGAAACAGGAAAAAAGTATTGAACACAGTTACTAAAATGTATTTAACACTTCAGACAAAACACCCTATGGAAAAACTAATTGCTTGCACTGCTCAGGTGTAATTTTGGACTATTCTTCTACAAAAACACACTTCACATCTTGAATGTTCTCTGGCTTCTATGAACTCTCAGCCTTAATTCCTTGGGGTCATTGTCTTGCTCAAATTATCCACCCTGGTTTCATCTGCATCATATTGGTGTAGATGGCAGCAGATTTGTTATCAAGAATGTCAGTACATTTGTTCATTCACATTTCCTTCAATCATATGATGTTTGCCAATGCCATATGCTAAAAAAACAGCCCCTCACCTTCAAACCTCCAAACTTCACTATTTTTTGGCTCCCTGTGGAAGGAGTCGGGATTAGACTCCGAAACATGTTGAATGCAATAAAAACCGTCTCCTCTATGAGCAGTGCGGGTCCGAGGAACTCTGTCCTAATCGTCTTTCCAAACTTCACTATTGGTATAGTGTTCTTGGGGTGAGCTGCAGTGCCTTTTGTCCTCCAAACATGGTGTATATTATGGCATCCAAAGAGTTTAATTTTGGTCTTATCTGAGCAAACTGTTTTCTCAGTATTTCACAGGCTTGTCTAAATGTTGTTGAGCAAACTTTAAACCCTTAATGACCGCCAATACGCCTTTTAACAAAGGTCATTCTGGGGATTTATTCCTCAGCCCCTTTTTTTAATGGCACTAGGAATAAGTTAATAATGTGGCACCCCTGCAGGGGATTGCCACAGGATCCACCGGTGCAAGGAGGGAATTACACCTTGGTTCACACAGCACACAACACCTTCCATCCCAGACTTGAAAGGGAAGCTCTACTGGCTGCCTTAAGCCAGTTCCCCTTTAAAAGATCCAGGCCTGAGGGGAGGAATCAGTTAATCCCAGTAGTGAGTTCCAGTTATTCTGCAGTGAGCAGAGGAGAGAGCTGGAGTGAGGAGCTGGTCGCCGGGAAAGATCCAGGCCCAGGACCAGAGAACACTGACCCAGCTGTGCTGCTCCCTTGGGAGAGTGTCGGAGGCCAGTGGAGAGTAGGCGAATCAAGGAAGGGAACCAGGCAAGGTTTCCTCGTAGTACACCTGGACACCGGAGTCCGACACTGCCAGCATCCACTGCAGCAGTAAAAACCTGGAAGGACCAGGAGGAGTTAACCCCTGAAGAAAGCACAGTAAGAGACACTTAAAACTGACCAAGTACAGGACCAGGGGCCATAGGAGGAATAGGGACCCCGCAGAAGGACCTCATTGTCAGTTTAGAACAAAGCCTGAGAGAGAGAAGGAGCGGTGAGTTCAGTCACAGGCAGGACTCATCCCAAACCACAGAGCACAGAGACAGAGGAGGCCTCACAACTTTCTAAGGTGGAAGTCCCAAGTTGCACCATTGACCTGGTCACATCTCTGGACTGTACCTGTTACCCTGTCACCAGTAAAAGGTACCGAAACAAAGGTCACTGTGTGTGTGTGTGTCTGCTTAACCGCCGCTATTCACCCTATTGACTGTAGAGACGCCACTGCAAGTCCCCTCATCCATCCCCGCTGCCCCGAGGTAAAGCTCCACCTGTGGGGAGCTGTACTACACTGAGCTGCACTTCCATCACCTCAGCGGCTGACTGCAGCGCTGGTATACCCATTACCAGGAACTACAGGTGGCATCACGTTACGAATCCCCTTATCTCCCACCATTCCCCGCCATTGAGGGCCCAGGGCACGTGACCGGGGACCGACCAGCCGTGATCCCCCATCAAAGTCGCCATTAGCCCCGGTACCCGAGTACCCCCTACCCTGTCGACCACCTCAATCGCGCCAGCCCCCAACTGAAATTCCTGCATATGACAGCTGTACATGACAGTTGACACCTGCATATATCTGTTCTGACCAGTATTGAAACCAAGGCTGATTAACCTCATAAATACCACACTCAATCATGACAGTCGTATCTAAGAAGTTTAATTATTGTTAAGAGACCCTCTTTGGCATGGAAGGCCCTTCGCAACCATAATTGAGGGGTTGATTACTGCCATGGTAGCGTGAGATCATCTAAGCACAGTCTGACTGGCAAAGTCAGTGAATCACTGACAGGTACAAGTATGAAAGTGCATGAGACCAGTGATAAAAGTGAAACATAGTCCCACAGTGGGACTAAGTGAAAAAGTAAAAAAAAAAATGTTTTTATTAAATATATAAAAAAGTAAAAGCACACTAAAAAAACGCATACAAATCCCATTTCTGAAAATGTGTCGTTTATGTTAAAGCAACAAAAAAGAAATGTATGCATAACTGATATCACTGAATCCAGAATGAACCGATCTATATAAATGCCCTATTTATTCTGTATGGCATATGCCATAAGAAATAAATGGCAAAAATGTAATTTTTTCATCATACTGACACACAAAAAAGTGAATTAAAAGCAATCAAAAAGTCACAATAAGCATTAATATCGCTTATTTAGAAAAAGATTTTTAACGTTACAGCTCACGGAATATGGACGTGCAAAAGCAAATTTATTTTTGTAAAATAAATTTTTAGTGGTGTAAAAGCAGTTAAGCATAAAATAATATATAAATCTGGCATCATTATAACTGTACTGACCGGAAGAATAAATAGGGCTTATCATTCTTGCTGCACAATGAGTCGTATAAAAAAAAATATATAACAAAACAATAACTGTATAGCTAGCTATATATATACAGTGGGTACAGAAAGCGTTCAGAACCCTTTATATTTTTCACTCTTTGTTTCATTGCAGCCATTTGTTAAATCCCAAAAAGTTCATTTTTTTCTCATTAAAGGGAACCTGTCAGGTTGTTTTTGCCTTTCCCCCAGCTATCACTATCTGTCCCTGCAGCTTCATAGTACTATCCTAATCATTCTTGTCTGAGCTCATAGTGTAATGTGAAAGGTGAAAAAAAAGCATTTATACACTTACATTTTCTGAGTCAGTGACTACACCTTGGAGACTATAGTCTATCTGGCAGGTTAACAGTTAACAGACATTTAACTTCTCTTGTTATAAGGACCTGTGTGATGTAACGATCATGTGACCATAGTGGGCGGAGCTAAGCAAGAAAAATCATTATGTTCTATGAAGATTTAGCTCCACCTATTATAATCACATGGTTGTGACATCACATCAGGTCTCCCAGCATGCTCTGAAATTCGGTTGAAATGTTAACTATTACCTGCCAGATAGACTACAGTCTCCAAGATGTAGACTGACTGCCTCATTTACATAAGAAAATCTAAGTGTATAAATGCTTTTTGTTAACCTTTAACATTAACTATCAGCTCAGACAGAGATGATTAGAATAATACTATGAAGCTGCAGCTACCTACAGTGATAGCTGGGGGCATAAACGACCTGACAGGTTCCCTTTAACGTACACTCTGCACTCCATCTTGACTGAAAAAAAACTGAAATGTAGATTTTTTTTGCAAATTTATTAAAAAAGAAAAACTGAAATATCACATGGTTATAAGTATTCACATCCTTTGCTCAGACACTCATATTTAAATCACATTATGTCCCTTCCCTTGTGATCCTTCTTGAGATGGTTGTACTCCTTCATTGGATTCCAGCTGTGTTTAAGTAAACTAATAGGACTTGATTTGGAAAGGCACACACATGTTTATATAAGACCTCACAGCTCACAGTGCATGTCAGACCAAATGAGAATCATGAGGTCAAAGAAACTGCCCAAGGAGCTCAGAAATAGAATTGTGGCAAGACACACATCTGGCAAAGGTTGCAAAAGAATTTCTGCAGTACTCAAGGTTCCTAAAAGCACAGTGGCCTTCATAATCCTTAAATGAAAGAAGTTTGGGACCACCAGAAGTCTTTCTAGACCTGGCCATCCAGCCAAACTGAGCAAGTGTGGGAGAAGAGCTTTGGTGATAGAGGTAAAGAAAAACCCCAAGACCACTGTGGCTGAGCTTCAGAAATGCAGTAGGAAGAAGGGAGAAAGTTTCACAAAGTCAACTATCAGTGCAGCCTTCCACCAGTCAGATTGTTATGGCGGAGTGGCTGACAGAAGCCTCTTTTCAGTGCAAGACATATGATAGCCTGCATAGAGTTTTCCAAAAAACACATGAAGGACTCTCAGACTATGAGAAATAAGATTCTCTGGTCTGATGAGATGAATATAGAACTTTTAGGTGATACTTCTAAGCCGTATGTGTGGAGAAAACCAGGCACTGCTCATCACCTGCCCAATACAATCCCAACAGTAAAACATGGTGGTGGCCGTATCATGCTATGGGGTGTTTTTCAGCTGCAGGGACAGGACAACTGGTTGGATTTGAAGGAAGCATGAATGCGGCCAAGTACAGAGATATCCTGGATGAAAACCTCTTCCGGAGTACTCAGGACCTCAGACTTGGCCAAATGTTCACCAACCAACAAGACAATGACCCTAAGCACACAGCTAAAATAACAAAGTAGTGGTTTCAGAACAACTATGTGACCATTCTTGATTGGCCCAGCCAGTAAAGGCTTAAGAAAGGATTTTTAATCTGAAACGCGTCGCCTGGGACGCTTCCTGACACATTTATTGCATGTAGATTGAGGTATTTGCTGTAAATTGGGAGCCTGAAGAATTTTGAATAAATGCATATTCATTTCAACTCCGGGAGCTGGACATTCCTTCATTTTCATTTCGCTGTGCTTCCAGGACGCAGGTCTGTGCGGTGAGCTGATTCTCCCTGCTTTTTCATTGGCCCAGCCAGGACCCTGACCTAAACCCAATTGAGCATCTCTGGAGAGACCTGAAAATGGCTGTCCACCAACGTTCACCATGCAACCTGATGGAACTGGAGAGGATGTGAAAGGAAGAATGGCAGAGGATTCTCAAATCCAGGTGTGAAAAACTTGTTGCATCATTCCCAAGAAGACTCATGGCTGTACTAACTCAAAAGGGTGCTGCTACTCAATACTGAGCAAAGGGTCTCAATACTTATGACCAAGTGATTTTTCACACTTTCCTTTTTTAATAAATCTGCACAAATTTCTACATCTCTATTTTTTTTCAGTCAAGATGGGGTGCAAGAGTGTACGTTAATGAGAAAAAAATGAACCTAAATGAACCTGTTTGAACTTACCAAAGTAAGCTGCAATGAGAAAAGAGTGAAAAATGTAAAGAGGTCTGAATATTTTCCGTACCTGCTATACATATATATATATATATATATATATATATATATATACACATTGTGATGCAGCGCCTAGCTGCATTGCCAATATGTTTGCTATGATGTGTCCTGGCTGGCGCCACATATCTCCCCATTAGTGGCTGGAGACGACAATTTATTGGAGACACACCGGAGACACGCTTCAGGTGTTTGAAGCCTGATATAGCTCCTGGAGCCATACCCTGTCTGGAGACAGAGTAAGGGGACCTGTTGAGACTTTGTGGATGGCAAGACTGGCTGAAGCCTGTATGAACTCTGCTAAGCTGCAAGAGCAGGTAAACCCAGACTGGGACACTGTGTGTGCTGACTGAGTTCAGTAAATTAATAGTGTGGGCTATCTGCAGTAGAAACAGACTGGAGGTCATGAACCTTTCCCTAATGTTCAAGATGGCCACCAAGCTGCACTTCCTCTGGATCCTTAATCATCCATGGCCCCTTCTAACTCATGGAGCCGAGATCCAGCTCATCGGCCCTTACTCCCCCTCAGCAGCCCTCTAACTCGAACATTGGAGGAGGCAGAAGCAAGGAGAGCCACCATCCACCCTGCACATCTGCGGGGAACTTCCTCAGACTTGGCACCGGTTGGAACGCACGCAGTGGCTATAACTGACCCATCCAGAGCAGGGTTCCCCGTGACACCACAGGCGGGTGACCCAGCGAGCTCAGGGACCTGCTGCTCTCACCACCGTAAGCAGATTCCTGGAGAATAGGCCAAAGCTGCGACCTCTAGCTGCATACTCCTCGGAGATCCTGCATGCCCCGCCTCTGCCAAAGCCAGCGGTGTAGCTCACCAGTGGCTACAGCGCACGCCACTTTCACCTGGCCCTAGGAGGAGGGAGAAAGAGGCCACTCCCACCACCAATAGCTGAGTTTCGGGATTAGGCCAAAGCCACGAGCTCCCCAGAGCTCCCGAAGACCTGCCACTGCCGAAGCTGGCGATGCGGCTCACCAGAGGCTGTGGAGTTCGTTACGTACAGCTGATGCCGGGAGGAGGGAGAAAAAGGTTGCTTCGCCGCTCACACACCCCCAGAGCACAAAGGCCTACTGCACAGGCCTCAGCCTCGGCCTCTGCCTGCTAGCTCCATGGAGCTCCCGAAGCCCCACCCCCCCACTGGTGCCCGACGTGCCGCCTAGCAGCAGCTGCTCTACACATCAGCGGCGGAGGGGAGCCAGGAGGAGAGCTCTGGCATCCAGCTGTCAGCAATACAGGCACAGGTGGACTGGAGAATAAGCCACAGCAGCACCTCCAGCTGTGGCCCTCTCTTCCACAGCCTGCAGCCCCATGTGGAGCTACCAGTAATCACCCCTGTCAACAACCTCCACCAGCTGGACAAGCCTCTGACCAGCACCCTGCACGACCTCTGCACCCTTGCACATCTTCACGCTGCCTCCAACCCCGGCTGCACCCTGTCCCTAACTGCATCTCATCGCTGGCTACATCTCATCCCTGGCTGTATCTCAACCCTGGTTACTTTGCATCCCTGGCTGCATCTCATCCCTGGTTGTATCTTATCATTGGCTGCATCTCATCCCTGGCTGCATCTCATCCCTGCTGCATTTCATCCCTGCTGAATCTCACCCCTGGTTGCACCTCACCCCTGGCTGTACCTCACCCCTGGCTGTACCTCATCCCTGGCTGTACCTCATCCCTGGCTGCACTTCAGCCCTACGGCCAGCACCCTGTTATGATCTCATCAACCTGCATCTCATCCCTGGCTGCATCTCATCCCTATGGCCAGCAACCTGGTACGACCTCATCAACCTGCACCTCATCCCTGGTTGCATCTCACCCCTGCTTGATCTCATCCCTTGCTGCACCTCATCCCTAGTTGCATTTCATTTCTGCTGGACCTCATACCAGGCTACACCCCACCTCTGGCTGCATCTCATTCACGACTACACCCCATCCCTGGCTGCATCCCATTTCCCCCTGCTGCATCTCATCTTGATGTGCTTCATCCATAACTACTACTTACAATGTTTCCTCTTCTTTTCACATTCACTCCCATACTACATCATTTCCTACTAACCCCTCTAATCCCTGCACCCAGTAATGAAGTAGACCTCTCTCCCTCCATCCCACCTAGTCATCTCTCCTCCTCCAAGCTATTCCTTCACACACAGCCCCTTGTCTCCAGACACGCACGCCCACCACGTGCCCTCTCCTGCTCCCACCTTCTAACCCTCTCGCTGCTTCTCCTACTCACTGGGGATATATACCCGAATCCCAGTCCCCCCATCACATCTCCACAGTCACCTTTCACCCACATCCACTCCCCAACATAAATTCCACAACTTCCATAGTCTTAAACACATTCATCCTGAATCCCTCCGCCTGGAGCACTATGGAATGCTCGCTCAGTATGCATCAAACTCCCTTTCATCCATGACCACTTCATCACTAACAAACTCTCATTCCTTGGCATCACCAAAACCTGGATTACCTCCTCTGACACAGCCTCCCCCGCTGAACTCTCCTACGGCGGACTCACCCTTTCCCACACCCCCCGCCCTAACGACAAGCATGGTAGAGGAATCGCCTTGCTCCTGTCCGACAGCTGCTCCTTTACCCCAATTACACTACCACCCTCTGCCAACCTCCCTTCTTTCGAAGTGCACTCCGTCCGCATTTTCTCCCCCTGCAACCTTCAGCTGGCCGTCATCTATCGCCCCAGGGTCAACCCTTATTTTTCTTGACCACTTCGCCACCTGGCTTCTCCGATTCCTTTCTTCTGACATCCCCTCTATCATCATGGGTGATTTCAACATCCCCATTGAAACCCCCAACCTGCTACCTCCAGACTCCTATCATTGACCACCTTCTTTGGGCTTTCCCAATAGTCCTCCTCAGCCACTCATAAATACAGCCATACACTCGACCTTGTCTTCACCCGCCTATGTCCTCTCACTGACCTCTCAAACTCACCCCTTCCCCTATCCAATTACAACATGCTGACTTTCTCCTCCCTCTTCCCTCCTACCGCGCTCCCCCCTCTCCGGAACTCACTCATCCCTACAGAACGCTTAAACGTATTGATGTCCACTCATTCTCTGAGTTCCTTTTCCCTCTCACAGACTTAGCTTCCTCACATGATGCCAACTCAGCTGCCACCCTCTACAACACCACAAATACTGCAGCCCTCAACCTCGCAGCCCCCTCACATACAAGAAAACCTGCACACACAGGCAACCCTGGCTCACCACCCTCACTAAAGAGCTGCGTTAGGCGTCCAGGGCAGCCGAGCGGAGATGGAAGAAATCTCACTCCGCTGTGCACTTTCGCCATGTGCAAACAGTCTCTCTCTACCTTCAAGACTGCACTCACCGACGCAAAACAAGCCTACTTCTGATCTCTAATAACTGCCCTGTCCCACAACCCCAAACAACTATTCAAAACTTTCAATTCCCTACTCTGTCCCCCTGCACCTCCCCCCTCTCCTCTCCTCTCATTGACTTCACCTTTTTCTTCAAACAGAAGATCAATGAAATCAGAAAAAGCTTTGACCCACAGTCCCCTCGGTCCTCCTCCACTACCACCCAGCCCTCTTCATCCAAAGGAAGCTTTTCCACGATGACAGAGGACCAACTCTCCTCCCTTCTGTCATGATCACACCTCACCACCTGTGCCCTCGACCCACTACCCTCCCATCTCATCCTAAACCTCGCCACAGTCCTCAACCCTGCCTTAACCCACCTCTTCAACCTATTACTCCCTACAGGTGTCTTCCCCTCATCCTTCAAACATGCCTTGACATCCTCAAAAAACCCTCCCTTTATCCAGCATCTGTTTCTAACTATCGCACCATATTTCTTCTCCCCTTCGCCTCAAAACTACTTAAACAATACATCCATTCTGAACCGTCCTCCCATCTCTCCTCCTGCTCCCTCTTCGACCGCCTACAATCCGGTTTCCATTCTTATCACGCCGCACTGCCTGTCCGCCATCTCCTTCTTCTCTGCTCGCTTCCTCAAACTGAACATGAACAAAAGTGAGTACATCGTCTTCCCCCCATGTCGCTTTCCCCCTCTACCAGACCTATCCATTAATGTCAATGACTGCTCACTCGACCCAGTCTCCCACGCCAAGTGCCTCTGGGTAATTCTCGACTCCTCCCTCTCCTTCAAGCCTGACATCCAAGCCCTCGCCAACTCCTGCTGACTCCAGTTCAAAAACATTTCTACTCTCAAGCATGATTAATGTATTTACATGGGTGATCTTGTTATAAGACTGTTAAGGCACAGCAGCACTTTAATGTAAGAAGGAGTACTGTAAGGTAGATGTAACAAGGCACAATGGAAAGCACTTTTATGGAGGTATTTAATGATGTGATGTAAAGAGAAACACATGTAAAATGCACAGTATATATGAAGTTTTATGTATTTATTGATTAATGATTGTAAAGGGGCTGTGAGCTATATAAAACCAGCTTCTGGTGCACTATACATGTCACTTGAGAAAGGACTACGGTCTAAAATGTTGTGGTGGTTTATGGACGAATAAAATCTGAGAACTGAACTGGCTTGGAGTGCTGCCTCACTTTGTGGATTGGTATGAATTACAAACAGACTGAAGGAACTGTTTCTTGAGGATATTTGCACCCTTTATTTTGTTTTTCAAGTGCTGCTCTGTTTTTGTTTTATATATATATATATATATACACACACACATATAAAAACATTTTTACTTTGTAATAGAAACAAAACATAAAAAACAATATGAATATGGTATCGCTGTAGACGCACCCACTTGCAGAATAAATACCATGGAGAGCCGATCAAAATTAAAAATAAGAAATATTCTTATACTGCTGTTTATTTGTTCATTCTACGTCCCAAAAATTGGAATAAGGTCCGAATCGCTCAAAACCAGGCCTCACTTAGGTCTGTCATCCGTCACTAGAGATATAGGGAGCTCCCGCATCACTGGTAGAGCACAAACTCCGAAAATCAATATGGCTCCCACCCCACAACAAAAGCCAGTGAAATCTGTGCTCCCAAATCTAAATGCCCTCTCATACTGAGCCCCACAGAGAGCTAATGCACAATAAGTTGCCTTGAGTGGGGTATTACTATAATAATGTAAAGTGGGGAGAGTGCACTTTACAATTTACAGGGTGAATGTCTCCAGAAGCACAAGCTAGGCACAAAATATGAGGGCGCTACAACTTGTGGGAGCACAATGTTTGGGCAATAAACTGGCATATTTGTAGTTCTCCAGAAAAAGAGCATGGTGTGGATGCTACAAAATAGTTCATAAAATTATTCAACTGCACACTCTTAATGATTTGAGATGTAAAATTAAAATGTATTCTTTCCATTAAATAAACCTTTTGGCCACAACAGAGGCCTTGATCACAAAGGTTGCTATAAGGAAAATAAAACAAAGGTTCTAAATCAGTTTATACAATAAATCCACAATATTTACACTATCTTCAATAGGTTGGAGTCTACCATGCAACATGGTGTCAGGGGGCACACAAAAGTGGCCAGGTAACTTAGAGTAATCCAAAACTCTGAGTGATCAAGGGTAGAACAGGAGAACTGTTATGAACCGATGACTCAGGAGTACATTCAGATTTTGTAGAAGTCGTTGGTAACTGTACTGACCGCAATCCCTGACTACACACCGCAACTAGAAGTAGCCATGGGATATACCTAACCAGATCTAGACACCTTTGCACAGCCGGAGAACTAACTGTTCCTAAAGATGGATGTAGGAAAAGTTATCTTGCCTCAGAGCAGGACCCCAAAAGAATAGCAAGCCCCCCACAGATATTAACTGGGAAACAAGAGACGGAAAAATAAATACAGGCAGAGTATAAGGTTTAGCAAAAGAGGCCACACTAGCTATATAGGAAAGACAGGATAGAATACTATTGCAGTCAGTATAAAACACTATCAAAAACCACCAACAGCAGATATTACAAAAATTACCCTGAGTCACTAAGACTCGGCAAACTCTATATCTGCAGACTTCTATGAATCAAATGCCAGCAGAACTGGAAAAAATAGATAATAGTGAATGGTAAAATTCCTAGGAAGAAAACTTCCTATCTGAGAGCAGATAAACAAATATACAAACTAAATAGCAAACCCACAGCTCAGAATAAGACAAAACATAAGCAGAACCTTAAGCACACAAAAGTGTGCCACAAAATATCAAAAAAGCATTCACTTATCTTGCAAAGATCTCCACAGAGCAGAAGAAATCAGAGAGATGTGAACTCCTCCAGGAACAAAAGACAACTGGCAAGAATTGATCCTCTTCAAACCATTATATTCTCCAAGAACCAGATTGCCAATTATCACCCTCATCTGTGAAGCCCACACAGTCAGCTGCATCACCAGCAACAACCACCGGAGGGAGCTCCAATTAATTCACAACAGTACCTCCCCCTTGAGGAGGGGTCACCGAACCCTCAACAGAGACCCCAGGCCTATCAGGATGAGCCAGATGAATAGCATGAACCAAGTAAGGGGCATGGACATCCGTGACAGAAATCCAAGAATTATCCTCCTGGCCATAACCCCGCCATTTAACCAGGTACTGGAGCCTCTGTCTCGAAACATGAGAATCCAAAATCTTCTTAACCTCATACTCCAACTCACTATCAATTAGGCCCGGGGCCGGAGGGGCCACAGCAGGAACCATCAACAAATCTCCTCAACAAGGACTTATGAAAAACATCATGAATCGCAAAAGAGCTAGGAAGCGCCAACCGGAAGGAGACAGGATTAATAACTTCAGAAATCCTGTATGGACCAATGAACCAAGGCTTAAATTTAGGAGAAGAAACCCTTAAAAGAACATGGCGGGAGGACAACCAAATCAAATCACCAACACAAAGCTGAGAACCAACACACCGAAGACGATTAGTAAAACAGTTAGCCTGAAAAAGATGTAAATTGTCAACCGTACAATCCCAAATCTGCTGCAACCGCTAAACCACAGAATCCACACCCGGACAGGCAGAAGGCGCAACCTGCCCCGAAGAAAAACGAGGATGAAAACCAAAATTACAAAAGAAGGGACGAAACCAACGTAGCCAAACTCGCCTGATTAGTAAGCGCAAACTCAGCCAAAGGCAAAAAGGCAACCCAAGCATCCTGATCTGCAGACACAAACCATCGCAAATAAGTCTCCAAAGTCTGATTAGTTCTCTCCATCTGACCATTAGACTGCGGATGAAATGGAGAAGAAAAAGACAAAGCCACACCCAGCTTAGCACAGAAAGACTTCCAAAACCAAGAAACAAACTGGGCACCCCTGTCAGACACAATATTTTCCGGAATATCATGCAAACAAACAACATGCTGAGAAAACAACGGAACCAAGTCCGAGAAAGAAGGCAATTTAGCCAAAGGAACGAAATGAACCATTTTAGAAAACCGGTCACAAATAACCCAGATAATCGTCATTCCCTGGGAAACAGGCAGGTCCGAAACAAAATCCATAGAAATATGCGCCCACGGCCGCTCAGGTACAGGTAAGGGCAAAAGCAACCCACTAAGACGGGAACAACAAGGCTTGGCCTGTGCACAAGTCCCACAGGCCTGCACAAAAGAACGCACATCCCGGGACAAAGAGGGCCACCAAAAAGATCGACTGACCAAATCTCGGGTACCAAAGATGCCTGGATGAACAGCCAACACAGAACAATGAACCTCCGAAATCACTCTAGTAGTCCACAGGGCAGGAACAAACAATTATCCCACAGGGCAGTGCTCAGGCTTATCCGCCTGAAATTCCTGAAGAGCAAGCCATAAATCGGAGGAAACATCGGAAAGAACAATCCCCTCCTTCAGAATGACGACCGGCTCCAAAGGGTCAAGAGAATCAGGCAAAAAACTGCAAGAGAGAGCATTGGCCTTGACATTCTTAGAACCAGGAAGATATGAAAGCACAAAATCAAAACTAGCAAAAAACAAGGACCACCGAGCCTGCCTAGGAGTCAGCTTCTAAACCAGATTCTTGTGATCAGTCAAGACAACCACACGATGTTGAGCACCCTCCAGCCAATGACGCCACTCCTCAAATGCCAACTTCATAGCCAGCAACTCCCGATTGCCAACATCATAATTGCGTTCCACCGGCGAAAATTTACGGGAAAAGAAGGCACAAGGGTACATCGAGGAACCAACAAGATCCCTCTGAGACAAGACGGCCCCTGCACCAATCTCAGAAGCATCAATTTCCACCTGAAACGGAAGGGAAACATCCGGTTGGCGCAACACAGGAGCAGATGTAAACCGTCTTTTAAGCTCCTGGAAGGCAAAATGGCCGCAGGAGACCAATGCTCCACATCAGCACCCTTCTTAGTGAAATCGGTCAACGGCTTCACCACGTTGTAAAATTGGCAATGAACCGACGATAAAAATTAGCAAAGCCCAAAAATTTCTGAAGACCCTTCACAGACGTGGGCTGAACTCAATCACGAATAGCCTGAACCTTAACAGGATCCATCTCAATAGTAGAAGAAGACAAAATGAAGCCCAAAAAAGAAACCTTCTGGACACCAAAGCAACACTTACACCCCTTAACACACAAAGCATTGTCACGTAGAATCCGAAAGACCGACCTGACCTGTTCCACATGAGAATCCCAATCGTCAGAAAAAATTAGGATATCATCCAAATATACAATCAAGAACTTGTCAATCAACTCCCGAAATATGTCATGCATAAAGGACTGAAAAACGGAAGGAGCATTAGCCAACCCAAAAGGCATCACAAGGTATTAAAAGTAGCCTTCAGGCATATTAAACGCTGTTTCCATTCGTGTCCCTGCTTGATACGAACCAGATTGTAGGCCCCCCTAAGGTCAATTTTAGTAAACCAACATGCCCCCTTAACCCTAGAAAACAAGTCAGAAATCAAAGGCAGAGGGTACTGAAACTTGACCGTGATCTTATTGAAGAGGCGATAATCAATACAGGGTCTCAAGGAGCCATCTTTTTGGCAACAAAAAAGAACCCCGCCCCCAACGGCGAAGAGGAAGGACGATTTTGGCCCTTTTCCAAAGAATCCTTAATATAACTCCGCATGGCAGCATGCTCAGGCACAGGCAAGTGGAAAAGTCGACCCATAGGACATGTACAGCCTGGTACCAAATCAATAGCACCATCACACGCCCGATGTGAAAATTGGACTTGAGTTCAGCAAAAACATCCTGAAAATCAGACAGAAACTCCGGAATCTCCTGGGGCGAATATGATATAGACATCAAGGAAATGTCATCATGTACCCCCTTACAACCCCAGCTAGATACGGACATAGACTTCCAATCCAAAACAGGATTATGGGCCTGCAACCACGGAAAACCCAGCACCACCGCATCATGCAGGTTATCCAAAACCAGAAATTGACAATCCTTCTGATGAGCTGGTGCCATGCGCTTTGTCAACTGCGTCCAAAACTAAGGATTGTTCTGCGCAAGAGGTGTAGCGTCGATGCCCCTTAAAGGAATATGGTCCCGCAACGGCTGCATAGGGAAGCCACAACGACTAGCAAACTCAAAATCCATCAAATTTAAGGCGGCACCTGAATCCACAAATGCCATAACAGAAAATGACGACAAGGAACAAATCAGAGACACAAATAATAAGAACTTACAGTAGGTTGTATAGTACTAACAGTCAAGGAACCAGCAATCCTCTGTGCCCGCTTGGGACAAACAGAGATGACATGAGAAGCATCACCACACTAAAAACACAACTTATTATCGCATCTAAGTCCTTGTCGGTCACTGCGAGATAGAATCCTATCACACTTCATCGGCTCAGGAATCTGCTCTGAGGATGACAATCCCGAGCGAACCGCTCAGCGCTTGCGCAGATGCCGATCAATCTGAATCTCCAGAGACATAGAATCATTCAAACCCGCAAGCATAGGAAACCCCACCATAACATCCTTAACAGCGTCAGAAAGACCCTTTCTGAAAAGCGCCGCCAAAGCTTCATTATTTCATTTAGTCAGGACTGACCATTTCCTGAATTTCTGACAATACAATTCTGCCACCTCCTGACCCTGAGACAGGGCCAACAGGGTCTTCTCAGCTTCATCTACAGAGTCGGGTTCATCATAAAGTAAACCCAAGTCTGAAAAAAGGAGTCTACATTAAGTAAAGCCGGATCCCCAGAGGTGAGAGAAAATGCCCAATCCTGCGGATCGCCCCGCAGCAGGGAGATAACTATTTTAACCTGCTGAACTGAATAACCAGAGGATCGAGGTCTCAGAGCAAAAAACAGTTTACAATTATTTTTGAAACTCAAAAATTTGGACCTATCACCATAAAACAAATAGGAATTCTTGGTTCCAAAACTGGAGTCTGAACTATATACTCAGAAATTCCCTGTACCTATGCAGCAAGCTGGTCTAAACGAGAAGCTAGTTCCTGGACACTCATACTGGCACCAGACTCCACAGTCACCCAAAGAAAAAGAGGGAAGAAAGAAAAAAGAAACAACAGCCTCAACACTTCTCTTCCCTTCTTCTGAGATGCATGTATCTCGATTTTAACTCTTTTGGGCAGTTGTACTGTTATGAACCGATAACTCAGGAGTACATTCAGATTCCGTAGAAGTCGTTGGTAACTGTACTGACCGCAATACTTGACTACACACTGCAACTAGAAGTAGCAGTGGGATGTAACTAACCAGACCTAGACACCTCTGCACAGCCGGATAACTAACTGTTCCTAAAGATGGATGTAGGAAAAGCTATCAGAGCAGGACCCCAAAAGAATAGCAAGCCCCCCACAGATATTAACTGGGAAACAAGAGACGGAAAAACAAACACAGGCAGAGAGTAAGGTTTAGCAAAAGAGGCCACACTAGCTATATAGGAAAGACAGGATAGAATACTATTGCAGTCAGTATAAAACACTATCAAAAACCACCAACAGCAGATATTACAAAAATTACCCTGAGTCACTAAGGCTCGGCAAACTCTATATCTGCAGACTTCTATGAATCAAATGCCAGCAGAACTGGAAATAAAAGATAATAGTGAATGGTAAAATGCCTAGGAAGAAAACTTCCTATCTGAGAGCAGATAAACAAATATGCAAACTAAATAGCAAACCCACAGCTCAGAATAAGACAAAACATAAGCAAAACCTTAAGCACACAAAAGTGTGCCACAAAATATAAAAAAAACCCATTAATTTATCTTGCAAAGATCTCCACAGAACAGAAGAAACCAGAGAGATGTGAACTCCTCCAGGAACAAAAGACAACTGGCAAGGAATGATCCACTTCAAACCATTATATGTTCCAAGAACCAGATTGCCAATTATCACCCTCACCTGTGAAGCCCACACAGTCAGCTGCATCACCAGCAACAATCACCGGAGGGAGCTCCAATGAATTCACAACAGAGAACAGGCGAGAGGGGAGAAAAGAAAGAAGAGATGGGAGGAGATAGAGAGAAATGAACAAAAAGGTGAAAAAGGAAGATAGAAGATGAGTGAGAAAAATAATGATTAGGCACAAATGGGGGAGGAGGGGGGAATGAAGCAGATAGTAGGGAATCATACCAAGTTTAAAATATTAGATTGAAAATCTACTACATCATGTATCAAAAAACTGTAATGCCATCTATGTGCAAAGTACCTGAAAGTCAATGTCCAGTGAGATAAAAGAACTCCTTATGATGAGTAGGAAAAAAAAATGAGAGATACGATAAAGCATAGGTAGTGGACTCACTCAGTAAGAGCAGGTATTCGTAGCCCAGAGAAAATACTGAAGGTAGTATAAATAAATCACCTTTACATGTAAAATCTGTATACAGGCAGGGCCGCAGCATCCATGAGGCGACATGAAGTGTCAGCCTCAGGCGGCGAGCCCTGCTGGTAGACATGGGGCGGCGTCTTCAGGAGCGCCTGGTGGTAGTGCGGCCCCCTGCAGATGCCGCTCCTACAGTCCTGGCCGCAGACGCTGCGACCAGGCTTGGCGTATCTGGGGCTGCTGGTGGGGCATCTGCCCCAGGCTCAGCAGACTCCTGCCGCAGCGGCAGCGGCCGCGGTCTCCAAACACCAAACACCCCCCCCCTCCAGTGTGGCATTGTGAGCTGTCTGAGCGGCAGCGGCCGCAGTCTCCAAACACCCCCCCCCCCCGTGCGGCTGTGTGAGCCGGCTGTGTGAGCCGGCTGTGTGAGCCGGCTGTGTGAGCCGGCTGTGTGAGCCGGCTGTGTGAGCCGGCTGTGTGAGCCGGCTGTGTGAGCCGGCTTCATGCTTCACTGTGCCTCGCGCTGACAGGACCTGTGATGATGTCAAAGGAGGGGAGGAGTCAGGCGGGTCACATGATCAGCTCCTCAGTATGCAGCCAGGACTCCACCATGGTGCTGGATGAGGTGAAGTTTATGTGTGGGGCTGAGGCTTTACAGTGTAAATTAATGTAGCAGAGCTGTGTATGTATGAGGTATATGGAGTGGAGCTGAGTGATCAAGGTGTACAGAGTGGAGGTGCGTGTGTATGAGGTGTATGGAGTGAAGCTGTGTATGTACGAGGTGTGCGGAGCGGAATCGTGTGTGTATGAGGTGTACAGAGCGGAGCCGAGTGTGTACGAGGTGTACAGAGTGGAGCCGAGTGTGTACGAGGTGTACAGAGTGGAGCCGTGTGTACGAGGTGTACGGAGCAGAGCCGAGTGTGTATGAGGTGTACAGAGTGGAGCCGTGTGTGTACGAGGTGTACGGAGCAGAGCCGAGTGTGTATGAGGTGTACAGAGTGGAGCCGTGTGTGTACGAGGTGTACGGAGCAGAGCCGAGTGTGTATGAGGTGTACAGAGCGGAGGCGTGTGTGTACGAGGTGTACGGAGCGAAGCCGAGTGTGTACAAGGTGTACGTAGCGGAGCCACGTGTGTACGAGGTGTACGGAGCGGAGCCGAGTGTGTGCGAGGTGTACGGAGTGGAGCCGCGTGTGTACGAGGCATACGGAGCAGAGCCGTGTGTGCGGGGCTTTCGCAGCGGACCCCAGTGTGTACGAGGTGTACGAAGCGGCGCCACGTGTGTACGAAACGGAGCCACGTGTGTACGGTGTGTACAGAGCGAAGTCATATGTGTACAACGTGTACGGAGCAGAGCTGCTTGTGTACGAGGTGTATGGAGCAGAGCCGCTTGTGTACGAGGTGTACGGAGCAGAGCCGTGTGTGTACGAGGTGTACAGAGCGGAGGCGTGTGTGTACGAGGTGTATAGAGTGAAGCCACGTGTGTACATTGTGGAGCTGAGAGTGTACAAGGTGTACGGAGCGGAGCTGCGTGTGTACGGGACGTACGGAGCGAAGCCGAGTGTGTACAAGGTGTATGGAGCAGAGCCGAGAGTGTACAAGGTGTACGGAGCGGAGCCGCGTGTGTACGAGGCGTACGGAGCAGAGCCGTGTGTGCGAGGCTTTCGCAGCGGAGCCCAGTGTGTACGAGGTGTACGAAGCGGCGCCACGTGTGTACGAAACGGAGCCACGTGTGTACGGTGTGTACAGAGCGAAGTCATATGTGTACGAGGTGTACAGAGCAGAGCCACATGTGTACAACGTGTACGGAGCAGAGCCGCTTGTGTACGAGGTGTATGGAGCAGAGCCGCTTGTGTACGAGGTGTATGGAGCAGAGCCGCTTGTGTACGAGGTGTATGGAGCAGAGCCGCTTGTGTACGAGGTGTACGGAGCAGAGCCATGTGTGTACGAGTTGTACGGATCAGAGCCGCTTGTGTACGAGGCGTACGTGGTGTACGGAGCTGAGTGTGTACTAGGTGTACGGAGCGGAGCCATGTGTGTACCAGTGGTGGCCCCCCCGAGCATGCCGCTCCTATAGTCCCGGCCGCCTCTGCCGGCAGCATTCTTCTCCCAAGTCCTTGCCACCGCTGTCCACCCCTCTGCAGCTCAGCACGGCGGGGAACAATGATGTCATCACTTAGCGCCACTGTGCTGAGACGTGCAGAGCGGCAGAGGAGATGCTGAGGAGAAGAGGTATTTACTTTTTATTTTTTTAATAGTTTTTTTTAGTGAGTACACTGATGGGAAACTATGTAATGTACAATATAATATAGGACAATGGGGGTGCAATATACTATATGGAGAACTATTGTGGCCCATTATATTATATGGAAGACTATGGGGGTGCATTATACTATAAGGAAGGCTATAGGGGATGCATTATACTATATGGAGGACTATGAGGGTGCATTATACTATATGGAGGACTATGGGGGTCCAATATGCTGTATGGAGAGCTATGGGGATGCATTATGCAATATGGGGGTGCATTATGCTATATGGAGGACTGTGGGGGTTCATTATGCTATATGGAGGACTGTGGGGTGCATTATACTATTTGGAGGACTGTGGAGGTGCATTAATCTATATGGTGGACTGTGGGGGTGATTATTCTATATGGAGGACTGTGGGGTGCATTATACTACATGGAGGAGTGTGGGGGTGCATTATTTTATATCAAGTACTGTGGGGGTGAATTGTTCTCTATGGAGTTCTGTGGGGGTGCAATATGCTATTTGGAGGACTACGGGGTGCAATATACTATATGGAGGACTGTGGGGGTGCGTTTTTCTATATCGAGTACTGTGGGGGGTGCATTCTATTTTATAGAAGACTATGGGGGTGCATAATATATGGAGGAATGCGGTATACTATGTGGAATACTATGGGGGTGTATTATATTATATGGAGCAAATTATACTATTTGGAAGCCATTATAATATTTGGAGGGCTCTGTGGGAGGCATGATAATACTTGGAGGCTACAAGGGAGCCTTTATACTTTATGAAGGGCTATTTGAGGGCTGTGTTGGGGGCCATTATACTGTACATAGGTCCATTTTACTACATGGAGGGCTGGGCGGCGGTCATAGTTGGGGATCATGCTGTACTGGGGTAGTTGCAGGAGGTGCAGTAGGGTCATCATACTGTGCATGTGGAGGAATGCACTGTGGGGGATCATACAGTGTTTGTGGGGCACTTTTGTTGGCATCACACTTTAGAGGGGCAATGAAAGGGGAATCTAGGGGCTTCAGTAGGAGGAAAATTACTTTGTAAATATTGTGAGAGATGTACCTATGTGACCCAGCCAAATATTGCTTTTGTTGGGGGGTGCCCAATTAGAACTTCTGCTATGGGGCCCTATGATCTCTATGATGCAGGATGCATTGTCCCTCTGCTGCAGGAATGATTGGCCATAACTTAGGCTGGTTTCAGATTTGCATTTGTGTCTGCATGCGCAGGGCATGCAAACGCAGGGCAAACGCTGCCATACTGATGTGAACGCAGAGGAGATTCTCATCAGTATGGTGCTCGGCCAGCCAATCAGTGATCTCGACGGCGGCCGGGAGGCGGAGATCTGTGGCGGAGATCCTCCACCTCCCAGCCGCCGACGACGAAATTTCAATGTGATCCGCAGCGTTCTCCTGCGCCGCCATGCGGAGGACAGTGCGGATCCATTGAGATCCATGCATTGTTTGTGCACTCGCGGGCACTTGCTGATAAAACAAGCACCTGTGAACGCACAAAAAATGCAACATGTTGCATTTGGAGGGCGGAGGAGGGCGTATAAATTATGCGCATCCAAACAGAATCGTTCCCATGTTAAACATAGAAACGCAGCGTTTGGCTGCGTTCTGTTACGCTTGCGTTCCGAATGCAAATGTGAAACCACCCTTACACACCAGGTCCAGTGCTGCCCCTCGGTACATTCAGGCATCCAGCCATCTTTCTCCTGAGCAGCGGTTGGTCGGTGGTGCTCTTCCCCCTTCCTGCTCCCATATCCTTTGCTCAACCCAATAGGAAGGACCCTGTTATTAATTACATAAAGACAGCCCCGTGTGTGGCGCTTGTGATTGGCTAAGCAATTCGGGAGTAAGTGTGGTCTGTTGGATGGAGAAGAAGCGCCATTTTACCAACTTAGTGCAGTGGCGGCTTGTTGATGCTCAGACTGCAGGTCTTTACCTGTGTTGTGTGGAAGGTGCGGCATGGCGACTTGTCTGAATATTCAGTGCCAGGCAGCTGTCCAGAGTTTTGCAGGCGTGTGCCAGAGGTTGGCAATCAGTTCTGCCTGCAGGACCACGGCTCTGCCAGTTGTCATTATGTGTCTAAATGCTTGTGCCAAGCTGCCATTGCCATTAATGATCCTTGTTCTGGATTCTTCTGTGTGGTTCTTGTATGTGCGTGTGATGGTGCAGACATCTTTGTGTGGACATCTTTTTTTTTCTGTTTCAGTAAACTAAAATGTCCACTATTTTGCTCATTTTTACAGGATAAATATAAATCTGTAGGAACCAGATTTATTTTTATCAATTAAAATTTTTTTCTAGCGGGTGGGGGGGGGGGCGCCGTTTTGCAGTTCGCCTCAGGCAGCAGAGAGGCTAGGTTCACCCCTGTATGCAATTATAGGTGAATACCAGGAAAGATGACAGAATCATGTCATTGAAATACATAGGACCAGCAGAGTTATATGTGTTTAAAAGATTACTATAGATCAGAAAAAGGAGTTAAAAAATGAGGGAATATTTTCTCTATAACCAGTTCAATGAGGAACTAGTCAGTGTTCATATAGACAAGGAATATTAAAAAGTTGTAGGTATAAGGACTGTGATAGTAGTGACAATGGTGTTATCTATGCATGCAGCAGGAGTGCAGTGCTCCAGATCATTAAAGTAGGAGATTACTTGTAGAGATGAGCGATGTTCGATTTGAATTGTTCACCAATCTCATATTCGAGCTATTTTTGGCGGGGTTCGAGTCATTCGCCAAATTAGAACAATTTGCTTGAAATTCGGCAGTTCTAGTATATGTTCAATAACGCTTCGATCCACAAAAGCTTAATCTTCCTAACCCTAAACCTAGCCCTAATACTGCAAATGAATGTTAATATCCAGTTTGTGTGTATAGTGTGCAGGGGGATTGTATCAGGGCTGCAGCAATAAGATTTATTTTTTTTTCTCCTAAAGCATGTACAGTGGGGCAGTTCAGGCTGCTAGCCAATCACAGTGCCACACTGCAAAGTGCATTTTTTCACACAACTAATGTCATCATTGGCTGTGTCTGTCACATGTCCTAGCCCTATAAAACTCGGCCATCTTTAAGATCGCCACCATTTTGCTGATAGCTGCTGCAGGTGTTAGATGGCACCTGCGGCTGCTGCTGTGTGCGACTGCTAAACAGTGCAAACTAAATTGTGTTCTCTCAGTCAGCTAGTGAGAGAGTACAAAGTTAGATAGATAGGTTAAGGGAGTAGGGACTAGTAATATCAGCCCCTTTTTAGGGCTGCTCCATAGGAGTAGTGATTAGGGATAGGGACTAGGAACTAGTAGTCTATCAGCCTTCATAGAAGCAGGGACTAGTTTTAATTGCAGCCCTTTTGAGGGCTAGGTTACAGCAGTCTCTATTAGTTTTTGCCAGGCAGGTGTATGTCAGGTGTGTGCCAGTGCTGTGCAAGTCTTTTTCACAGCATCTGGCCACAGTAATATAGCTCTTTAAATGCATTAGGCCAGGTAGTGTAGCACTGCTATGAAGAAAGCTACACCACCTGTCTTAATTAGGCATTTTTTTTTGCTGCAGCTAGTCCAGGCACTTTGTTCGGGCTTGTAGCAGACTAGCAGTGTCCCACAGTGGTGTAGCCCACTTGTGAGAGAAGCTACAGCTTCAGTGTAGATCATTCTACTAAATTTTTACTGCAACAAGCAAATGTCGGGCCCCACGGGACTGGGGTACTCGGTACCGGACTGGACGGTTGCTGGGGATGTCACAGGTGGCTTGGTCCGGACCGTGTCCCTGGCTCGGCAAATAAAGGGGAATATTTACAGGGGAAATTTCACGGGTGACGCCACCCACTTGGTGCCGCCAGTGATGGGGCCGCCGCTGCTGCAGAACCTCCGGGGGTGATGGAATGGCAGCGGAGATGGTATAGTTCTAGTGGGGAGAACTGTATCCCCGGGGCAGTAAGGAGTTAAAGTCTATTGGGGTTGTAGATGGTGGAGAAGGGTTAAAGGACACACACTCACGTTTGGTAGACGCTGATGCAATTCTCTTCTTCTCCTGATGCTGCAGAGCTGACAGGCTGGATCTGTAGGGAGGAATTGTCTCTGTGCTGAATCTGGAGCAAAGGTCGCAATCAATACACAGACTCACAGTTTTGCTGTTTTCCAAAGCTTTACTGCAGATGTTGTTGCAGGTTATAGTCCACGGAGTCTGTAATGGGGCTAAGCTCTCTCCCAACCCTGTCCGGGGTCGTCAGCGTCCTTGTACTGCACTATGTGTGTGTGTCCTGGCTGCTGCTATTAGCTGGGCTGCTGGGATTCCTCACGTCTCTCTGTATTCTGCTGATACCACTTGGCTAGTCAACTTGAGTCCTCTATGCTGTGCTGACCCGTGTTGCTTCGCTCTGGTACTAGGGGGCATCTAGAGATCCCACTGTTCCTGGATTCACTGTGCTGTGGGTGCCAGACACAGTACCGGATCCGGTGTCCGTCTCTGTGCGTTCTTCTGGGGCAAGTGAAGGTATCACTCCAGCTCCCAGATGTGTTCCTCTGTCTTTCGTTCTCCTGTTCCTCTGACCCTTGCTAGGTCTGCACTGAGCTAACTCTGCTCTGTGTCCTCTTCACATTCCTGCTCCGAGCTGAACTGTCTGAGCTGTTCTCTTCTCAGTTCTCCAGGAACTGACTGAGCTCTCCCTCATGGGCAAGAGTATATAAGGAAGCAGGTGGTGCTCCCCCTCTTGCCCAGAGGTGGTAGTGTTTGTCAGTGTGTATGTGGGGAGAGAACCCATGTGATGTTATTGTGGCACATTAACCCATGGGGTGCCACATTCCCCCTTAGTTAAATACAGTACTCCGGGACTGTAGAAAAACAAGTAAGCAACAATTAAACACAATTAATATTTACATAAACTTAAAATGAAAAAGTACAAAAATCACTAAAATGTGAAAAAGAGTTCGAAAGTCAAAAAGCAGTCTTTCCGGAGGTTTAGTCTATTGCCTCCGGGCTGATGTATATATACAACAGAGTTCTTACCACAACCAGTCCGTGGTATATATGGTCCATAAGTAAATAAGAAAAGTTCAAAGTTCTTACAGGATAGTCTCTGTAGGTACTGGGCTTTTTAACGTTGCAATAACTATATACATTTGTCCACGGGCGTTTCTGCTTAGGAGGCCTGAATTCGCTACACCACCCCCAGGCACTTTCTTTCCCTAACTTAATGTACATGGGGGTCAATCCAGTTCCTCCACCCTCTTGGACACAGTCTACAGGCTCAATTTACATTTACTTTACATTTAAACAAACATATTTACATTACATATTTAATTCTGCATTTTACTCTTTGTACCTAGCTGGTAACTGACCTTGCGTACTACGCTCTGATCTGCGCAATGTTGGTGGAGTTAGTCTGAAAGTGTGAGTAGACGTGTACCTATTTGGGGTGCATGGTGTTATGGCAGATGGAGGTCTGACTGCAGGACTGGCAAGTTCACTGAGACCAGGAATTTGTTCTTCCTCTTCGGATTCTACTTCCAGTTCTTCAAGTCTTGGGTCTTCTTCTGGTAACACAGGTTCTGGTAACACAGGTTCTGGTTTTGGGTCCACCATTGAAGGGAATGCAATCATTGGTACGACAACTGCTCCATGGTAATTTGGCCATGTTTTGGGGAAATCTCCTAGTACCGTGTGGAATACTTCTTCTTTTTCTTTCTCTTGAATAGGTTGGACCTGTACGGGTTCTATGACTTCAGGTGTCTTCAGTGTTTCAAGACACAATTTAAGCTGATCACGAGATACGACTTGTGAAGTTCTTCCTTCATCTTTGCTTATCAAACAGGTTTTAACATTGTCTAGGTGAGATGGTAATACTGTGTATGGGACGGTTTCCCACTGATTATCCAGTTTGTTTGTACGTCTCTTTCTCTTGAGAACTTGATCACCTTCTTGTAATGGCATTGCTTGAGCATGTTTGTTAAAGGTCTTTTCTTGTCTTGCTCTTGCTTGTTGTAGGTTTCTCTCTACACATTCTTGCACTTGTTGATACTGTTTCTGACGTTTGGTATCCCAATCTGTTTCTTCTACTTCTGTATCTGGTTTTTCAATTCCCATTTCTAAATCAATTGGTAATTTACCGGGTCTTGCGCGTATAAGGTATGCTGGAGTGCAGTTTGTAGAACTCACGGGTACATGGTTGTATAAGTCTACCAAATCAGGTAATTTATCTGGCCACTGGTTTCTTTCTGACTCTGGTAAGGTCTTTAACAGTTCAATTACAATATGATTCATCTTCTTGCATAAACCATTTGTTTGAGGATGATACGTTGTTGTGCGAATCTTCTTACAACCGTACATATTCCTTGAATAGTTCTGATTCAAAAGCTGGACCTTGGTCCGCAAGGACTTGTTCTGGGTAACCATGTGGTCTACAGAAATGCGTCTGGAATGCTTTTGCTGCCGTCTTCGCTGTCAAGTCTTTGACGGGTACCACCACTAAGAAGCGTGAGTAATGGTCCACGATGGTTAAGGCATAGACATAGCCTGACCGGCTTGGTGACAACTTGACGTGGTCTAATGCGACTAGCTCAAGTGGTTGCTTGGTTACTATTGGTTGAAGGTGAGCTTTCTGTGGATCTTTCCTTCTGAGGTTGCATGCTGCACATCTTCTGCACCATAGTTCAATGGATCTTCTCATGCCAACCCAATAGAATCTGTCTCTCAGGATTGCTTCTAACTTCTTCCATCCGAAATGACCTGCGTTGTCATGATAAGCGTCTAAGACCATTTGAGTGGCTCGCTTGGGCACGATTATCTGCCAGACCAGTTCATGCGTCTTGGGATTGGTATGCGTACTACAGAGCTTCCCTTGATGCAGGAACAACTTGCCTCTATCTTTCCATAGCTGTATAGCTTCAGCTGGGGCATTCTGATCAGGGTGTGCATGTTGTTGCGTAAGCAGTTCTTTCACTAGCTTCACGGCTGGATCAGTATCTTGGGTTTCGGCCCATTCGTAGTGTCTTAACGGGTTAAGATTTACTTCTTGTTTCCTTTGGTAGATGCCGGGTCGATAATCTTCTACCCTTGAACGATGAAAGGCCGGTAGTTCAATCTCTTCCAACTCTTCCGGTTACTCTTCCACGTCTTTCAGGTGCGGCATCCGGGATAAGGCATCTGCGTTCCCATTCTTGCGGCCTGCCCGGTATTTGATGACAAAGTTATAGTTAGATAGCCGGGCTATCCATCGCTGCTCCAAAGCACCTAATTTTGCTGTGTCCAGGTGAGTCAACGGGTTGTTATCCGTGTAGATGGTGAATTCTGCACCTGCCAAGTAATGCTTAAAGCGTTCAGTCACAGCCCAAACTACTGCCAGTAGCTCTAACTTGAAGGAGCTGTAATTCTCGGGATTTCTTTCTGTAGGCCGGAGCTTCCTGTTTGCAAAGGCAATAACTTTCTCTTTGCCTCCTTGCTTCTGCGACAATACTGCTCCCAGTCCCACGTTGCTGGCATCCGTGTAAAGAATGAATGGTTGATGGTAATCAGGGTATGCCAGGATCTCTTCTCCCGTCAGCGCACTTTTTAGCTTATTGAAGGAATCTTCTCTTTCCTCATCCCACCATATCAGAGAATTACAGTTTGAAGTCTTCTTTGATCGTCCTACCAGAATGTCTTGCAGGGGAGCCGCTAGCTTCGTGAATCCTCGGATAAATCTTCTATAATAGCCTACCAGGCCCAGGAATTGCCTCACTTCTTTCACGTTCGTAGGTCTTGGCCAATCCCTTATCACTGTGACTTTATCAGGATCCGGTGCTACTCCCTCTGAACTCACGACATGTCCCAGGTACTGTACCTTTGGTTTGAGAAAGTGACACTTGGATGGCTTGATTTTCATGCCATATTTCGATAAAGCTTCGAACACTTCTGCCAGGTCTTGTAGATGTTGCTCGTACGTCTTCGAGTAGACTATGACGTCATCTAGGTACAGGAGGACAGTTTCAAAGTTCTTGTGCCCGAGGCAGCTCTCCATCAGACGTTGGAAGGTCCCGGGTGCGTTGCAATGTCCGAACGGCATACAATTAAACTCACAGAGGCCCATCGGCGTAGTAAACGCTGTCTTCTCCTTGTCGGCCTCGGCCACAGGAACCTGCCATTACCCACTAGTCAGATCAAGGGTGGAAAAGTAGTTAGCAGATTTTAATGCAGCTAATGACTCCTCAATCCTAGGTAATGGGTATGCGTCCTTATGTGTGATGCGATTAATCTGCCGGTAATCTACGCACATTCTCATGGTCCCATCCTTCTTTTTAACTAACACTAGAGGTGCTGACCAGGGGCTACAACTGTCTCTTATTACCCCTGCAGATTTCATTTCTCTGAGCATATCTTTGGTGGTTTGGTAGTGAGCTGGTGGTAAGGGTCTATACCTTTCTTTTATAGGTTGATGGTTACCTGTGGGTATAGTGTGCTCTACCCCTTTGATCTGCCCAAAGTCTAACGGGTGTTTGCTGAATATCTGTTCATATTCTTTCACTACCCGGTATACTCCATGCTTGTGACGGGGAGGTGTAGAACTGGTGCCTACGTGCAACTTTTGGCACCAATCCTCCAGCTTCTCCTCTGAGCCATTGTCATCCGCCTGACATGACGGGTTCAAGGGCTCGGCGGCGGTGATGTTGTTGTTATCAACCGTGTACAACTTAGCCATGGTAGCATACTTTGGTAATGTGACCTCATCTTCTCCGCAGTGTAATAGGCGTAATGGCACTCTTCCCCTGTGTACGTCAACTACTCCTCTAGCAGTGAGTATGGTCGGTCTACTGTCTGAGTACACGGGTTCTACCAGGGCTTGATAGTCTTGCCCTTTAATGCCTATTGCAGCTCTGCACCATACCGACATTTCAGTTTTGGGAGGAATTACAATGGGTATTGGGTCACTTACTCGTACACTGCCGATCTCACCTCCGGAGATTTCTACCTGTTGCTTCAACATCAGGGCTTTGATCTCTTTGTGCAGAAGCCTCTGTTGTCCAGTTCCGGCAGTCTCGGCGATTTGCTGCAAAACACTTAACACTTCGGAAAAACATTTCTCAATTACATTCATTCCTACCAGCATCACGGGTTCACGGTCTCGCCGGTTGACATCTACGATTATAATACCCTGGTTCTGCAATTCTACCTTCCCAACCTGAATATTCATCTCTCTAAATCCAACCTTTGGTATCACCAATCCATTACCAGCCCATATATCAAAATTAAAGTCATCTGACGCATTAGTAATGTCTGAATCAGCCCAGTACCTTTTATATAGAACATGTGGGATAGATGTTATTTGGGATCCGGTATCCAGCAAGGCACTAAAGGGGATGCCATCCAACACAATAGGGATCACCGGCTTTCCTCCCACGAATTTGTCATACCAGGCTGAGGGGCCTTGATCGTTCATTCCTGGGGAGCGGCCCGCCTGCCCAGGGAATCGTCGTTTAAAGGACACTCTCGAGCAAGATGGCCTGATTTCTGGCAACGGCGGCAAATGGGCTGTCCATCTGGTTGGTAGCGATCGCTGGGTCGTCCTCTTGCTGCTGGGTATCTTCTGGGCCTCATCCACGGAACATCCTCTCTGCTGGTCGCCAACTCGATCTTGGGTGCAGGTTTTGACTCTCACAGTTCCTTGATGACCTTGGCCATGGAGATCACGGTGTCTGTCAGGGCATCTAGCTTTTGGTTGATGGCTGCATTTGAGATATATTCCCCGGCCTCAGCAGCAGTCGCTGACATAGCAGATGTCGCTGGCGCTGCCGCCTGCTGAGGTGCTGCTGCAGTGTCAAGCACAGATGTTAATTCCCTTGGCTCTTCCAGCTGCTGCAGATGGATAGCTCTATCTTTCAGCTCAGTAAATGTCATGTCAGGGTTCTGCAGCAGTACCATGCTTAACTGTCCTCGATGGGAAGGGGAATGGAGGCCCTCTATGAATTGGTCAAATAGCATTTTATCAGCTCCCGGGGCTCAAGCAGGTTCTGCCAGCTTAAGGGCTTTGAGTGCTTCCTGCAGGTTCAAGGCAAAGTCTCTGGCACTCTGTTTAGGTTTCTGGTGGCATGCAAAGAACCTCATCTTAGCCCGGGCATCAACAGCAGATTCAAAAGTTGCTTTCAGTCTGGCTGCTAGATGCTCTACAGCAGGGGTCTCAAACTCGGTTGGGTTGGTGGGCCACATGTAGAAAAAAATTGATATCGGGGGGCCGCATTGCTTGTAGGACTAAAGGTACCGTTACACGTCGCAACACTGCATGCAATTTCACAGGCAATTTGCTGGTTGCAGTGAAATCATGGACACACTGTTCCATTTGTATACAGCAAGAAAATAGAACAATGTGTCCATGATTTCACTGCAACCAGCAAATTCCCAGTGAAATTACAAGCAATGTTGCGACGTGTAACGGTACCCTAAGTGACATTTTAGCAATACCAGAATTTTTTGCTCAATCTAGTAAAGTACAAATTATGATCTTCTTGTAGTAATGTCCCCACCCTGGTCTCCATCTTGTAGTAATGTCCCCATCCTGGTCCCCATCCTATATTAATGTCCCCCATCCTGGTCCTCCTCTTGTAGTAATGTCCCAATCTTTTAGTAATGTTCCCTCCCTTGTCATCTTGTAGTAATGTCCTGGTCTCTGTTCTTTTTGTTCTCTCGCTCACACACACACTCACATAGGGCTTGTCCACACACCTGCGCTCTCAGTATTTAGCGCTTCTGCGCTAAATACTTAGGCTTTGACAGAGAAGCAGAGGTGCGTGTATGCGGCCGCTTTCAGCAGACGCTGTCCCTGGTTACCCGATGTGTATTGTGGTAACCAGTTCATACAGCAGCCTGTATAGTGTGCGCTTATCCAGAGCGCACAGGGAAACACTGCAAGCAGCGTTTCCCTGTGCGCTCGGGATAAGTGGACAGTGGGCAGCCTGCTGTATGAACTGGTTACCACGATACACATCGGGTAACCAGGGACAGCATCTGCTGAAAGCGGCCACATACACGCACCTCTGCTTCTCTGTCAAAGCCTAAGTATTTAGCGCAGAAGCGCTAAATACTGAGAGCGCAGGTGTGTGGACAAGACCATATATACACACCCGCACATTCACACACACTCACATACATACACACATACATCCTCAGACATATTCACACAAACACATACACACTCACACATTGACACACTTACATAGGGCCATATCTGGAGCTCCTGCCGCCCTAGGCACTTTCAGCGGTCACGTTACCCTCCCCCCCCCCCAGGCTGCTATCTTCGGCTGTAACAGCGCCTTACCTGACTCCACTCTTCTCATTCCGGCAGCTTCTTCCTCTGTGGCTCCCAGTCTTCCGCTTGCTGGCAGCAGCCGGCACCAGCCTGCACCCGGCAGCCGGCACCAGCCAGCACGTGGCACCAGCCTGCACCCGGCAGCTGGCACCAGCCAGCACGTGGCACCAGCCAGCACGTGGCACCAGCCTGCACCCGGCACCAGCCGCCGGCGATGTGCCGCTCAGGCGGCACAGGAATACACTCACACATATACATACACTCACACACATATACACACTCACATACAAATATACACGCACACACATATACACACTCACATACAAATATACACGCACACATATACACACTCACATACAAATATACACGCACACACATACACACTCACATACAAATATACACGCACACACATGTACACACTCACATACAAATATACACGCACACACATATACACACTCACACATATTCACACACACATACACTCACACATACACACTCACTCACATATACACACAAATACACTCACACATATACACATACACACTCACATATACACACAAATACACTCACTATTATACACATACACACACTCACATATACACACAAATACACTCACTATTATACACATACACACACTCACATATACACACAAATACACTCAGTATTATACACATACACACTCACATATACACACAAATACACTCACTATTATACACATACACACACTCACATATACACACAAATACACTCACTATTATACACATACACACACTCACATATACACACAAATACACTCACTACTATACACATACACACACTCACATATACACACAAATACACTCACTATTATACACATACACACACTCACATATACACACATATACACTCACTATTATACACATACACACACTCACATATACACAAATACACTCACTATTATACACATACACACTCACTCACATATACACTCACACATACTCACACACTCTCTCTAACACTCACTCATACACACCTGATGCCCCGGGCCATTATATATGCAGCCGCCGCGGTACCGCTTTATTGTGACTACTGTGACAGGTACCGCCGGCTCAGCTCACACAAGCGCCTTCGCGCATGTACATTCACGGAAGCAGGCGGCCGGCGGACCAATCAGAAGCCTCCTGTGACGTCACAGGCGGCTTCTGATTGGTCCACCGGCCGCCTGCTTCCGTGAATGTAATTGTATAGGCGCGAAGGCGCTTGTGTGAGCTGAGCCGGCGGTACCTGTCACAGTAGTCACAATAAAGCGGTACCGCGGCGGCTGCATATATAATGGCCCGGGCATGCATTTTTCTTTCATGGTGCCCCGGGCCGCACTGGGGAGCGTGGCGAGCCGCTTGCGGCCCGGGGGCCGCGAGTTTGAGACCCCTGCTCTACAGTGTCCTTATCTGTGTCCAGCCAGGACGCCACCTCACGCCGTGCATTGCCCGCTAACTGTCCCATTATCATTCCTACACGCTGGGCTTCAGTGAGGGGATACATCACATAATACTCTTTAATCTTTTGCATAAAGTCAGTTAAAGTATTAGGCTCACCGGAGTATTGGGGCAGCCACATTGCCCCTGGAGTATACGGCATCAGGAATGGCATTATGGATGCTGTTCCTTGCGCCGCTGCACCGCCGGGTACTATCACTGGGTCCGGCGCTGCAGCTCCACCGGCTGCTCCGATGCCGTCTTGTGCACCGGGCTGCGACATCTTGGGCCCCCTTAGTTAATATGCGCCCTCCGTCTTCCGCTTCCGTCTGGATGTCTATGGGAGGTTCCGGGGTGCAACAGGGATCTTCTTCCCCGCCGGATGTCGTCAGCACCAAGGGAGGAGGCTGGGTTCGCGCCAATGCAAGGTACCGCCCCCTTTCTTTTCCCGCGCGCCGCGCGCTCCAAAATGGCGGATTCTCAAATATACAGTTCAGATGGCACACAGGGTCCAATTCTTTTAGATCCTGTTCGTGACGCCAGGTTGTCGGGCCCCACGGGACTGGGGTACTCGGTACCGGACCGGACGGTTGCTGGGGATGTCACAGGTGGCTTGGTCCGGACCGTGTCCCTGGCTCGGCAAATAAAGAGGAATATTTACAGGGGAAATGTCACGGGTGACGCCACCCACTTGGTGCGGACAGTGATGGGGCCGCCGCTGCTGCAGAGCCTCCGGGGGTGATGGAATGGCAGCGGAGATGGTATAGTTCTAGTGGGAGAGAACTGTATCCCCCGGGGCAGTAAGGAGTTAAAGTCTATTGGGGTTGTAGATGGTGGAGAAGGGTTAAAGGACACACACTCACGTTTGGTAGACGCTGATGCAATTCTCTTCTTCTCCTGATGCTGCAGAGCTGACAGGCTGGATCTGTAGGGAGGAATTGTCTCTGTGCTGAATCTGGAGCAAAGGTCGCAATCAATACACAGACTCACAGTTTTGCTGTTTTCCAAAGCTTTACTGCAGATGTTGTTGCAGGTTATAGTCCACGGAGTCTGTAATGGGGCTAAGCTCTCTCCCAACCCTGTCCGGGGTCGTCAGCGTCCTTGTACTGCACTATGTGTGTGTGTCCTGGCTGCTGCTATTAGCTGGGCTGCTGGGATTCCTCACGTCTCTCTGTATTCTGCTGATACCACTTGGCTAGGCAACTTGAGTCCTCTATGCTGTGCTGAGGTATCACTCCAGCTCCCAGATGTGTTCCTCTGTCTTTCGTTCTCCTGTTAATCTGACCCTTGCTAGGTCTGCACTGAGCTAACTCTGCTCTGTGTCCTCTTCACAGCCCTGCTCCGAGCTGAACTGTCTGAGCTGTTCTCTTCTCAGTTCTCCAGGAACTGACTGAGCTCTCCCTCATGGGCAAGAGTATATAAGGAAGCAGGTGGTGCTCCCCCTCTTGCCCAGAGGTGGTAGTGTTTGTCAGTGTGTAGTGGAGGAGAGAACCCATGTGATGTTATTGTGGCACATTAACCCATGGGGTGCCACACAAACCTGTCAGTTTTTGCTTAAAAGCAGTTTTCACTAAACCTTCACTGTAGGCCACGTTTAATACAGCCAAATACATCTTGAGAGTAGTTCATTCTACTACTTTTTTACTGCAACAAGCTAACCTGTCAGTTTTTGCTTAAAAGCACTGTTCACTAATGTTTAATACAACCAAATACACCTTGAGTGTAGTTCATTCTACTACTTTTTACTACAACAAGCAAATGTGTAATTTTTTTGCTTAAAAGCAGTGTTCACTAAACCTTCACTGTAGGCCACGTATAATACAACCAAATACACCTTGACTGTATTTCATTCTACTAAATGTTTACTGCAACAAGCTAACCTCAGTTTTTGCTTAAATACAGTGTTCACTAAACCTTCACTGTAGGCCACGTATAATACAACCAAATACACCTTGAGTGTAGTTAATTCTACTAACTGTTAACTGCACCTTGCCCAGGTCTCACTTCGGGTCAAGTAGCAGTGTTGGTTCAGTCACCACTGCTTGATTAACATCAAAGTTTTGCTTGGCCAACAACTGCACAGTTCCCAATTTTGTAACATACAAAATGAGTGGCAAAAGGCCTGTTGATGGTGGAAAGGGGAGTAGGCGTGATGGAAAGGGCAAAAAACTTAGTGTCCGTTTGATAGATGTTAAAGCTACATTATCATCAGCTGAAGGAAGACAATCTTGCAGCCAAAGTAAGATGTCTACTTCTGTACGTGGCCAATCGGATATGATCCCTTTCTTGCGGACACGATCATCGATACCACTGGTAAATGAGGTACCAAAACAACAGGTGCTTGAATGGATCGCAAGTGCTCCATCAAGTGGCCTCTCCTCCACCTCAACTTCTACTTCACAAAACCTCCAGTCATCTGAGGTATCAGCCCAATCGCACTTCATTCGTCCCTGCTCCCAAGACTCCAGCCGTCCTACTGAGTCTGGGGTAACAGACATGGTTGAGTCTGCAGAGCTGTTCAGTCAAACAATAGTCTGGGAATCAGAGGTCTGCTCCAAAACTGCATTGAGTCCAGACGAGGAAATGATCTGCCCTGATGCCCAGAAGCTTTATGAGTCAGATCCAGGCCAGGCCCCAATGGAAGAAGGTTCTGACCTTCGTGTAGACCCTCATTCCCTACCAGTAACTACTCTTGTTGGTCACAAGGAGGATGATGCTGATGAGACTCAGATACCGGATTTGATTGAGAAATCAAGTTTTCGGTCAAGGCAGGAAGCGGTTGTATCTGAGGACGAGGGGTGTGAGAACACAGAGGATGATGATGAGGTTGGCGATCCCACTTACTGTCAACTCACACTCAGCCAGTCAGTGAGGTCATCATAGGTGGTGGAGGAGGATGCCACTGACGACGAGGTTAGGTTGTGCCTTTCTGGACATAGAAGGAGTACTGGAAGCACGTCAACAACTGCATCCGCAAACACAACTCTGCCTCTGAGCAGAAGTCGTGATGCCTCTGCAGCGCACATGGGCTCTAAGCCTTTCCTAGCCTGGGCCTTTTTTGACATCGCCAAGGATCTCCCAACTCATGTCATCTGCAAGATTTGTCACCAATCTCTGAGTAGAGGCCAAGAACTCAGTAGCTTGAGTACTTCATGTGTAAACCACCACATGGACATGAAGCACAAGTCGCAGTGAGAAGCTCACTGTGCTACAATGCGGGCTAGCGGGCCGGGCCTACCACCGTGTGCCCCATCAAGTGCATCCGTGTGCTCTTCATCATCTGTGACTATGGGGACAGCTGTCACACAGCCTTTAGGACGCAGACATTCCACCTCTTTACCCGCAACACACAGTGTGATTGGCAAGTCGTCAGTTGGTTTTGAAGTGGACAATGATGCAGGTGTTGAGCTCTCACAGACATCGAGAGCAGCACTTTTGGATGAAGGCATCATTAAATCTTCGCCTGCACCTCCCTCACAGACCTGCAGTTTGCCGCGGACACCCTACTCAACCGCGTCTCAGCACAGTAGGCAGCCCTCCGTCCCTCAGAAGTGGACAAGTAAAAGACCATTTTCTCCTAGCCATGAGAAGGCTAAGCACTTGAATTTCACCAAGCTGTTGTCTACAGAAATGCTGCCTTTCCACCTGGTGGACACGGAGGATTTTAGAGACCTTATGTCCGTCGCAGTGCCCCAGTACCAGATGCCCAGTCACCACTACTTTTCCAAGAAAGGTGTGCCTGCGCTACACCAGCAGGTCGCAGACAACATCACTGCTTCCTTGAGGAACTCTGTGTGTCACAGGGTGCATTTCACCACAGACACTTGGACCAGTAAGCAAGGACAGGGGCGTTACATGTCGCTCACTGGGCACTGGTTAACTATGGTGACAGGTGGAGAAGGGTCTGCTGTCCAAGTTTTACCGTCCCCACGACTTGTGTGTCCATCTTCTGAAGGTAGAAGTTCCTCCGTTGCTTCTGCCTCCTCAACCTCGTCTCGGTCCTCCACCTCCGCCCAAAGCCTGTCTGGGAATGCCACCCGCATTGTAACTGCACAGAATGAATCCTGCACACCTCCTTACTATGCTGGCAGCAGGGCTCAACGCCATCAGGCAGTCTTTACCCTCAAATGCCTGGGAAACGTAAGTCACACAGCTGAGGAGTTGTGGTCAGCTATGGCGACTGAGTTTCAGCAATGGGTGTCTCCACTCAATCTGCAGCCAGGGAAGACAGTGTGCATCAATGCTGCAAACCTGGGTGCGGCCCTTCGCCAGGGCAATATCACACACGTGGCTTGTATGGCTCACGTGTTGAATCTGGTTGTCCAGCAATTTTTGACACACTATCCAGGCCTAGATGGGCTTCTGCAGAAGGCACAGTCGCTGTGCGCTCACTTCCGGCGTTCGCATCCCGCAGGTCAATGACTTGCTTCGCTCCAGAAGTCTTTCGACTAGCCCGTTCACTGGCTGAAATGCGTTGTGCCGACACGCTGGAATTCTACTCTGCACATGTTGCAGCGACCTTGGCAGCACCGAAGAGCCCTGGTGCAATATGTTATGATGTATAGCCTGGGCCAACGAGATCCAGGGTGGGGAAGATCACGCTGCAGGAGTGGTCTCAGATCAAGGACCTATGCACCCTTCTGCACAGTTTTGAAATTGCAACGAAGATGTTTAGTGCTGACGATGCCATTATCAGCATGACTATTACGGTCATCTACATGCTGGAGCACACTCTAAACAATATTCAGAGTCAGGTGGTTGGACAAGAGGAGGTGGAGGAAGTACAGGAGGAGTCCTATGCGGAAGGGATGGCAACATCTCCAAGATCCTCACGGTCGGCAGCACCAATACGGCAGGCATGGGAGGGTGGTGGAGACAGATTAACGAGGGTGCATGTTAGCAACCAAAGTCTTGAGGAAGGTGCAGGAGCCCAGGAAGAAATGGAGGACGAAGTGGCGATGGGCATCGAACACTCAGCAGATGAGGGAGACCTTGATGTAATTTCTGTTGTGCGAGGTTGGGGGAAAAGGGCAGAGGAAGCAAGCATGATTCTCACCTCCCCACCACCAACACAACAAGGACTTGGTCCTCCTGGATGCGAAAGACACATGAGCATCTTCGTGCTGCAGGCATGGGACGGTGGGGGAGACGGATTAACGAGGGCGCATGGTAGCAGCCAAACTGTTGATGAAGGTGCAGGAGTCGAGGAACAAACGGAGGACGAACTGGCGATGACCATGGAAGACTCAGCAGATGAGCGAGGCCTTGATCACATTTCTGTTGTGCTTTCTGTTGTGCGAGGTTGGGGGAGAGGGCAGAGGAAAGAAGCATTATTCTTACCTCGCCGCCACCAACACAACAAGGACTTGGTCCTCCTGGATGCGCAAGACACGAGTGCCTTCTTGCTGCACTACCTGCAACATGACCCTCGGATTGTCCGAATTAGAAGCGATGCCGACTACTGGGTTGCCACACTCTTAGATCTCCGGTACAAGACCAAATTTGCAGAAATAAGTCCTGCCATACAAAGGGATGCACGCATTCAGGAGTATCAGCAGAAGTTGATACATAATCTCAGATCGGCTTTTCCACAAACCACCAGTGGTACACAGAGTGAATCTCACAGTTCTCACTTGGCAACCGTGGGACTGTCGAGTCATTATTACTTGCTTATTTTGGGCTTCCAATCTGGAAAAATGACCTGAGCTCACCACTCACGCCTTTGAGATCTTGTCGTGCCCCGCAGCCAGCGTTCTCTCGGAACGTGTGTTCAGCGCTGCTGGTGGTGTGCTGACAGAATAGTGCACACGTCTGTCCACCCAGAATGTAGACAGACTAAAGTTTATAAAGATGATCAAGGCATGGATCCGCAAGGACTTTTCCACCCCTGTGTCATCCTCAGGAGACTAAAGCCTTGTGGATTTTTGACTAAACATCACCATTTTAATTTTGCAACTGTGGGGCAATTGATGCCACAGAAGTGGTGTCTCTGCCCACATTTTTGGAAAAAATGGAGACTCTTGTAGTCTCCTAAATATGACACAATACTCCTCACCTGCTCAATGCCTTCCAGATGCTGCGTTAAAAACTGCACCAAATACTCATCGTCTGCATGAGGCCTTATGGTGGGTTTACACACACCAATTTCTGTGTCCAATATCTGAACAGATCTCTGGTTGCAGTGAAATCATGGACACATTGCTCCATTTGTACACAGCCACAAAGTGGAACTATGTGTCCATGATTTCACTGCAACCAGAGATCTGTTCAGATATTGGACACAGAAATTGGTGTGTGTAAACCCACCATTACAGATACTGAGGAAAAACCTCAAGAAATAGTCATCGTCTGCACAAGGCCTTCCAGATGCTGCGTTAAAAACCGCACCAAATACTCATTGCCTGCACAAGGCCTTACAGATACTGAAGTTAAACGCACCAAATAATCATCATCTGCACATGGCCTTACAGATACTGAAATGAAACGCACCAAATAATCATCATCTGCACATGGCCTTACAGATACTGAAGTGAAACTCACCAAATAATCATCATCTGCACATGGCCTTACAGATACTGAAGTGAAACTCACCAAATAATCATCATCTGCACATGGCCTTACAGATACTGAAGTGAAACGCAACAAATAATCATCATCTGCACGTGGCCTTACAGATACTAAAGTGAAACACACCAAATAATCATCTGAGCATGATACTGAAGTGAACTCAACAAATACTCATCTTCTTGACGTGGCCTTCCAGATACTGAAGTAAATGTAAAAAGGAGGAAAAGAAGCATGTATGTGTGACCGGGATCAGGGAAATATAGAAAAAAAGACTCGTAATTAGTAAAAAATTTATTTATTTATTATACACTTATACAAAAACAGGAACTGACAAACAATTAAAAACCATTAAAAGGTGGAGACCACCAACGGTGCTATGGCCTTGGAGTATATATTATGACAAACCAAAACATGGTAGCAGTATAAACCACTTTATATAGGAGGATGATGAAAACACTCTGGTAAACAATTAGTAGACCATGTCACAAAGAAATCAATCACCCTATCAAAGAATATACAGTACAAATGATAAATGTACTAAAATTGGTCACAAATGAGATAGGATCAGATGTAAACACCTGTAAATAGAATGGTTTGGAACAATAAAGTAGTAAACCAAACTAACCAGACCTACAAATTCCTAAAAAAGGCTGTCAAAGGTTATGCAACAAGACCTCTGACACTGTGTGGTCAAGATACTGTAAGTGGGATGAAAGATCCCCTATTGTAGGGAGGGACAGAGTCTACCTATAGTAATGTGATGGTGTATTAAACCAGCAAGCCCTGAAAAAAAGGGAATAAGTGAGAGGTAAATGATAGGACCTCAGGTGCACCAATCAGTGCCACCGTGTCCGAATATAATTACCAGTGAAATCATCCTCCATCAGACAAGGCACATAGCAGGCTAGACACCCGACGCGTGTCGCCGCCTATAAGACGGCTTCCTATGGGGGAGAACCTGTCAGTATCCTGTTACCGATAAGCTTTTATAGTGTGGTGTAAAGGAGTAAATGAGCCCACCTGCCCATCATTCCCGTGTCTGCGGCCGCAAATCCGGAAGTATGTAGGCGGGACTGTAGGTGGCGTGGTGACGCGCGGTAGCGCGTCATTACGCAGCAAGGAATCCTCCTTGTGTATGCCGTCGCTAAGCGACGGGACACAAGTGCAGACCGGCCGGTCAACAAAAATAGGTGCGCATGCGCACTTCAAAAAGAAGGAAAATAGAAGTGCTGCGGCAACATTAGTTGCTAAGCTGTAGGGGCTATAGGAGGGGAGAGAGGGCAGGGAAGCACTGTGGGTATATCAGAGTGGTAATACCACCAATTGTAGATGTATATGCAGAATTGTATGAAAAAATGAGCCAACATAAATAAAGGAAACTGAAAAGAAAAAAACTGAAAAGAAAAAAAGGCGGGGAAGGTTAATCAACATCCCTCTGCAGACCTATGAAAAAGAAAGAAAAAAGGAAAAAGATGATATTAATCAGTCTCCATTGACACAAGAACACTTGTCATCGTACGACCTACCAAAGAAGAAATATTAAACATAATCAGACGTGCATGTGAAGGGACTCGAAGGGGAAAACCAAGAGAGTCAATTTAATTATGTGAGATGAAGAGACAACTCACAAAAATTATTAGTGAGGACTAGATTGTGATCACCTAGAGAATCTCGCTTTCGAGAGATTGAGTAGAAAAAGAAGACCACTTTTGTTAAAATGGAAAAAAGGGACATCAACTCTAAACACCAGTAAATACATGGACATGAGTGCCAAAGTTCATAGCTGGATGAAATTTCAAAATTGGTCCGAAGCATATCCAATTTAACGAGCTCATCAAAAAGGGACTCCATGATTATGAAGCGACGTGTACGGTAGGCAACACCAATCCAGAAGATTCAAATAGTCCGAACACCATATGGAAAAAACTGCTACCAGTACCAGTCCAAAACAATAGGATCTATAGATGAAATAAAAAGGTATTAGAAACCATGAAAGGGGTCATTCACCACTAATGTATATTATATATAAAGTGGGATCACATGTCATTTCTTGTAAAAACCATTGAAGAGCATTTCCTCATTCAAACCATTGGGTGACATGCTCTGCAGATTGTAGATCCAGCGAGCTTCTTTTCTAAGAAGCTCGTCGGTCACATGCGATTTCCGGATAGAGCTGTAAGCTCTATCTACCACAATGATTTTTAACCCCTTAGGGGAGCCATGATGGCATGCATGAAAGTGTTTTGCTACCGATGAAATGGGTTTACCACTCTTCAAATGTGATTCCACACAAAGGATATTGGAAACGTGGTTTTGGACCCTCTTTCTGAGTTCTTGAGTGGTCTCACCAACATAAAGTTTCGGACAACCGCACCGCAACACATAAATGACGTTACGTGTGCGACAGTTGGTATAATATTTGGTGATGATGTGTCCCGGGTGGACCGTCAGCTCAAGTTGATTTGAGGCCACCATATATTGGCAGATAGAGCAATCACCACAAGGAAAGGTACCAATTAGTTTGGTCCCTCTCCCTAGTTGTACAGTTGGCCTACTGAAATGACTTGTTGACAATGAATCTTTTAAATTTTTGGCTCGTTTGGCCACCAAACGAGGTCTGGGGCCAATACATTGTTCAATCTTGGGATCACTGCACAGTATTGACCAGTTCCGATCAAGTGTACCATACACATCCCTCCAATGGTTGTTAAATGTCGTGATTATACTCAGGAATTCTGGAGCCATTCTCTGTTTTGTCCTGAGTAAACTGTGTCTGTCAGTGGCCATAGTGGTTTGGTAAGCACCTGATATTATTTTTTGAGGGTAACCCCTCTTTTTGAATCTTGATGTTAAGTCTCGAGCCTCTTTTTGAAAGGTTACCTCGTTGGAACAATTCCTTTTCAAACGAAAGAATTGCCCCTTCGGAATCGCATTCCTCATGTGTTGAGGGTGAAAACTCTGATAATGGAGCAAGCTGTTTGTTGCTGTATCTTTCCTATACAGGGAAGTAAAGAGCTTACCTTCCTCCTGTAGAATTTTTAAGTCCAGAAAGACCACCTCAGTCCATGAGTGGTGTGACGTTAATCTGATGTTTAGATTATTAGAGTTGAGTGTCCCAATGAAATGAAGGCAGTCATCCAAAGTGCCTGTCCAAAAGAATAGAATATCATCTATAAATCTGTACCAGTAAGGCACAAAGTTAACAAAGTCCGGATGGGTGCGAACGCAGATGGCCTCCCACCATCCCAAAAACAGATACTGAAGTAAAACTCAACAACTACTAATCGTGTGCATGATGCTTTACAACTACTGTAGTAAAAACTGATTTTGGAAGGGCATGACATGCCTATATCTGTGTCTCCTCCCCTTTTACTCGTCTATCTCTTTTCTTTTCGCAGTTTTATATCTACTTGTCACTTTTCCATGTGTATCTTCTGAGTAGTTTTGTCACCTTTTGGACACTTTAGAAGGTGTTTTCTATGTGTTTTCTATGTGTTTGTATGTGTTTGTGTTTGGCTGCCATTGTTTTCAATGGGATTAGACGGTGTTCGACGAACATTCGACGAACATTCGACGAACAAACGCCCAATTCAGTGAACCAAATCGAATTTGAACACTAGGGTGGTGGCTCATCTCTAATTACCTGTACACACCTGAAGAGAATGAACAACCAGCTCTCCAGAGCTGTGGCCAAGTGATGTGAAGAGGCTGGAGTGGCTGCAGTTAAATGTGGTGTGGGCCAGAAGTGCTAGGAGATGCTGGCGCATGCACCGTGTTATCTCTTGCTTTCGGATGTTGGATGATACAGAGCGGGAGAGTTGGAGCATGCGCAGTCAGTGCATGGGCTACAGAGGGATACTGTTGTTATGGCACTGGTGGACGCATACGTGAATAAGTTCCATGTTTCTGGGAACAGGGTAGAATTCCAGAGTAGCAAGTTGAAGTCTGGACATATGGGCCGAAGGACGCTTAACGTTGTCATAGCAATGGCGGGCACATGCGTGGTGGAGTTCTGCGGCTATGGACATGGGCTAGCAGCCAAAGTAGCAACAGAGTAGCCACAGGCTAGCAAGTATTATAGTGTGTGATACATTACATATATTGATCTAAGCCAAGGCATAGTAGGAGAGGAATTTACAGAACACTAGTGCTTCATGATTAAGAAAAAATACAGATCTTGATGAGAAGCTGGTGATAGAATCTAGTATATAGAAAATGCATAGATGTAAGCAGGGGTGTAACTACAATAAGTGCAGGGGATCCAATCGCACCCGGGCCCTGGAACCTAGGGGACCCCAAAAATCCCTTTGGCCTATAGAAAAAGACTAATGCTATTAAAGATTTGCAATACTTGGGAGCCCCGTTGGAGCTGTTGCATTGGGGCCCATGGGCTTCAAGTTACGCCACTGGGTGTAAGTAACAACAGGAGAATATGGGTAAACAAGATATGTTAGCAGGTAAGAAGGTGTAGGATGAACAGGATGAATCTAAGCATTTCATCATCTATTAATATCCCTTTGGTACAGTAAATACATATTAATGTAATTTATGTAAATTAATACAGGTGAGGGCATGTTAATATAGGAAGTTCATGGCAAAATCATAATCAAAAGAGCATATTGAATTGCGACGATAGTATCATGCCCCAAGCATTAACACCAGATCACATCCTAAATCTTCCCTACTCAGTAACAAAGCATACATATGTGAAACAAGCATGTTAAATATTTTTGCATAATCGTACAGTATATACAATTTTAAATGCAGTAGAGCGCCACAGATATCACCTCTTGGTAGCATCCGAGATAATCATTGTCTAATACCCTAAGCAATAAATATGTGTATATATATATATACACATATATGTGTATATTTATATCTATTATAATAAAACCCTAAGGCTACTTCCGTCAGGATGTAACGGTATGCTACGTCACATCCTGGCTGAAGTAGCATGTACACCCACTGTGGGGGTTCTAATATGGCTGCCCGCACACATACACACACACATACATACACACACACACACCTCCATGCACTGTCGGCTATACTTACCACCGGCCCTGCGTCTTCCCCGCCACCGCCTGGATCCTCTTGCCTCCGCCTCCAACCGCAGTCCTCCTTCTGTCGACATGTTGCCGCCCCCCGGAGGACTGGATCCAATATGGCGTCCGGGAAGTCTCGCGAGACTTGCCGGACGCCATCTTGGACAAAGTATTTAGCCATGGAAAAGGCATTTCACTCCTGAGGAACCCACCTTGACATCATTTGGTTGGGGGAAACGCGTCGAGTGAGCTATCCTCTGCAGGATTAAATGAGTATAACTAATACCTACATGGTCTAAAAAGTTTAACTGTTTCCCTGCCTGTAATTTGGTCCTCCTCCCCTCCTCATTGTTCCCCAATCCACGTTGGGATGAGATGAGGCTGGGCTGTGTGTAATCACCCTGTATGGTTCCTTGCTCTATCTCATCGTACTCCGCCTGCAATGCATCTTCTTTTGAGTAGAGAGCGTTTCAGAAGACAGAGAAGCGGGAAGGTGACGCTAATGATGGCGTCATCACCACTCAATATCTTGGTGGAGTCCTCAAAGTTTTGGAGGATGGTACATATGTCGGACATCCATGTCCACTCCTGAGGTCTTATGTGTGGAGTCTGAAGCGAATACCAGCGGCCTTGTTGATGCTGGTAGTCAACAACGACCCTCCTCTGCTCACAAATCCTGACCAAAATCTGCAGTGTCAAATTCCATTGTGTGGGAACATCACACACCAGTCTGTGAGTCGGAAGCTGAAAACGCTGCTGAAGCTTGGCAAGGGCAGCCAAAGCAGTAGGTGACTTTTTAAAATGGGCACACAGGGTAAGTGATCCAATACCCATTGTAATACCTCCCAAAACTGAAATGATGGTCTGCTGTAGAGCAGCAATAGGCATCAGAGGGCGAGACTATCAAGCCCTCGTAGAACACGTGTACTCAGACAGTAGGCCCACTGTACTGACGGCCAGAGGAGTAGTTGAGTTACACAGGGGTAGAGTGCCAATACGCCTTCTAAATTGTGGAGAGTATGAGGTGATCCTACCAAAGTATGCGATCATGGTTAAGTTGTCCACAGTGGACAACAATGCTGTCATCACAATTGAACCATTGAACCCATCAAGTCAGGCGAATTGTAATGGCTCAGAGGGGAAATTGGAGGATTGGTGCCAAAAGTTGCATGTAGGTACCAGTTCTACACCCTCTCACCAAAAGTATGGAGTAGTGAGGGAGTACGAGAAGATCTTCAACAAACACCCTCTAGACTTTGGGCAGATCAAAAGGGTAGAGCACAACATACCCACAGGTAGTCATCCGCCCATAAAGGAGAGGTATAGACCCGTACCACCCGCTCACTACCAATGGCTAAAGACATGCTTAAAGAGATGAAGGATGCAGGGGTAATAAGAGACACTTGTAGCCCCTAGGCAGCACCTTTAGTGCTAGTTAAAAAGAAGGATGGGACCATGAGGATGTGCGTAGATTACCGGCAGATCAACTGCATTACACACAAGGATGCATACCCATTATCCAGAATAGAAGAATCATTAGCTGCATTAAAATCTGCTAACTACTTTTCCACCTTAGATCTGACTAGTGGGTATTGGCAAGTTCCTGTGGCAGAGGCTGACCGTGAGAAGACTGCGTTCACTATGCCCATGGGCCTCTGTGAGTTCAATTATATGACGTTTGAACTCTGCAACGCCCCGGGTACATTCCAGAGACTGATGGAGTGCTGCTTAGGACACAAGAACTTCGCAACTGTCCTCCTGTACCTGGATGACGTCATAGTCTATTCCAAGACGTATGAAGAGCACCTACAACACCTAGCAGGAGTGTTTGAAGCCTTGTCTGGGTATGGCATGAAGATCAAGCCATCTAAGTGTCACCTGCTGAAACCAAAGGTGCAGGACCTCGCACATGTTGTGAGCTCTGAGGGCGTAGCACCAGATACAGAGAAGGTTACAGTAATAAGGGATTGGCCAAGACCCACCAGCGTGAAAGAGGTGAGGCAGTTCCTGGGACTGGTAGGCTACTATAGAAGGTTTATCAAAGGCTTCACCAAGCTAGCAGCTTCTCTACAAGACGTCCTGGTAGGACAGTCTAAGAAGTCCTCAGCCCGCAGTCCTCCTTTCCAGTGGAGTGAAGAAAGGGAAGAATCCTTCAGGAAGCTGAAGTTAGCCTTGATGGGAGAAGACATCCTGGCATATCCTGACTACCATCAACCCTTCATTCTGTACACAGATGCCAGCAACGTTGGACTGGGAGCAGTGCTGTCACAGATGCAAGAAGGCAAATAAAGAGTTATCACCTATGCAAGCAGGAAGCTCCGGCCTACGGAAAGAAACCCTCAAAATTACAGTTCCTTCAAGTTAGTGAGGCAGTCGACAGGGTATGGGGTACTCGGGTACTGGGGCTGATGGCGGCTTTGATGGGAAATCACGGCTGGTTGGTCCCCGTTCCCGTGCCCTGGACCCTCAATGGTGGGGAATGGTAGGGGGATAGGGGATTGGTAACGTGACGCCACCTATGGTACCTGGTAATGGGTATACCAGCGCTGCAGCCGGCCGCTGAGGTGATGATGGGTGCAGCAGAGTGTGGTACAGCTCCCCACAGGTGGAGCTTTACCTCAGGGCAGCAGGGATGGATGAGGGGAGTAGTATTCGTGCCTCTGCAGACAAAGTGGTGAATTGCGGCGATTAAGCAGGCACACACACACACACAGGGATCGTTGTTTCGTACCTTTTACTGGTGACAGGGTAACAGGTACAGTCCAGAGTAATAACCAGGTCCCCGGTGCAACTTGGGACTTCCACCTTAGAAAGTTATGAGGCTTTCTCTGTCTTTGTGCTCTGTGGTTTGGGATGAGTCCTGCCTGCACCTGAACCCACTGTTTCTTCTCCCTCTCTGGGCTTTGCTACAAACTGACTATGAGGTCCTTCTGTGGGGTCCCTGTTTCTCCTATGGCCTCTGGTCCTGTACTTGGTCAGTTTTAGCGTCTCTTATTTGTTTCCTTCAGGGATGAACTCCTCCTGAGTCTTCCGGGCTGTTGCTGAAACAATAAATGCTGGCAGCGTCGGACTCCGGTGTCCAGGTGTACTAAAGGGCTATATTAACTGATTCCCTTTCTTGATTCCCTGCTTCTTCCGATTGCCTCCGACCCTTTCCCTAGTGTGCAACACAGCGTTCAGTGGTTCCTGGTCCTGGGCCTGGATCCTTCCCAGAGACCAGCTCCTCACTCCAGTTCTTTCTCCTGGAACTGACTAACTCCTCCCCTCAGGCCTGGATGTTTTAATGGGGAACTGGCTTAAGGCAGCCAGTAGAGCTCCCCCTTCAGGTCTGAGTTGGAAGGTGTGGTGTGCTGTGCGAACCAAGGTGTAATTCCTTCCTTGCACTGGTGGATCCTGTGGCAATCCCCCGCAGGGGTGCCACATTAGAACTACTGGCAGTAGTTTGGGCTGTAACAGAACGTTTCAAACACTACCTGGCAGCTGCGAAGTTTACCATCTACACTGACAACAATCCGTTAACCCACCTGGAGTCAGCAAAATTAGGTGTGTTGTAGAAGAGATGGATGGCCCGGCTGTCTAATTACGACTTCACCATCAAGTACAGAGCAGGTCGCAAGAATTGGAATGCAAATGCCTTATCCCGGATGCCACATTTGGGAGATGTGGAAGAGGAACCGGAAGAATTGGAAGAAATAGAGCTACCAGCCTTTCACCTCCCTAAAGTAACAAGTGTGCACCAGAAGAATCAACACATGACACTCAACCCCTTATCACATCACGGATGGACTGACGTAAAAGACAGTGACCTGGCAGTGGGACTAGTCAAGAGATTGCTGAAGCAGGAAGGTGAATACTCTGATCAGAATGCTCCAGCTGAAGCTCAACAACTCTGGAAGGAAAGAGGCAGATTGTTCCTGTATAAAGAGAAGTTATGCAGAAGACATGTGAATCCCAAGACGCATGAGTTGGTCTGGCAGATCATAGTTCCCAAGAAAGATACCAAGATGGTCTTACAAGCTTACCATGACGGTGCAGGACATTTTGGATGGAAGAAGTTGGAAGTGCTCTTAAGAGGAAGACTCTACTGGGTTAGCATGAGAAGATCAACTGAAGACTATTGTGGGAAATATGGCCCGTGCAACATAAGGAGGAAGGATCAAGAGAGTCAGAGAGCTCCGCTCAAGTCCATAATCACCAAGCAGCCACTAGAGTTAGTCGCATTAGACCACATCAAATTAACACCAAGCAGATCTGGCTATGTCTATGCCTTGACAATCGTGGACCACTATTCTCTTTTCCTCGTGGTGGTGCCAGTAAAGGATCTTACAACAAGAACAGCAGCGAAAGCGTTCCAGACATACTTTTGCAGACCTCGTGGCTACCCTGAACAGGTCTTAGCAGATCAAGGTCCAGCTTTTGAAGTAGAGGTGTTTAAAGAATTCTGTAACATGCATGGATGTAAGAAGATTAAGACAACAGCTTATCATGCACAGACAAATGGCTTATGTGAGAAGATGAACCACTTAGTGATTGACCTTTTGAAGACATTGCCAGCATCGAAATGAAATCAATGGCCAGAGAAGTTATCCGACTTGATAGACTTGTACAACCATATTCCGCTGAGTTCAACCAATTGTACCCCAGCTTATCTTATGAGAGCAAGACCTGGTAAGCTACCAATTGATTTGGATATGGGAATTGTCGAACCATAAGCAGAACATTCAGATTCAACCAATTGGGATACTCTATGTAAACAGAACTACCTTCAAGTTCAAGAATGTGTTGAGAAGAGTCTCCAGCAAGCAAGAGAGAAGCAAGAGAAAACTTTCAATCAACATGCTTCCGCAGCTCCTTTGCAACCTGGTGAACAAGTCTTGAAAAGAAACAGAAGAACCCATAAATTGGATGATCAATGGGAACCAACACCATACACTGTTCTCCCATTAAACTTTGATAATACTAAAGTGTGTTTAATTAGCAAAGATGGAGGCAAGACATCCTCAGCAGTATCCAGAGATCACTTGAGATTTTCCAAAAACCTTGTTGAACTATCATGGAGCCATATTAGTCCAAATGCTCGCATTTCATCAAGTGGCAGAATCCAAACCAGTGCCTGCACTACCACCTGAACTCGTGCAGCAACAAGAAGAAGAAATCCCAAGATTAGAAGAACTGGAAGATGAACCCGTAGAGGAAGAACAGGAAGAACAGATTCCTTAACCCAGTGAACTTGCCAGTCCTACTAGTAGATCCCGATCCTCAGAACTAGAAACACAAGAAAAATATAGTTCTGCACATAGCCTAACACTAAGTACACCCGATACACTTGTAGTAAGAAGGTCACTACGCAGTACACAGGGTCAATTACCAGCACGTTATAAAGATTAAAATGTGAATACCAGTAATGTACATATATTTTAGTGTAAATACAGTAGGAATAGAACCAGGTAAACATAGTGTACAGAAGGGTGGAGGAACTGGATTAACCCCATGCATATCAAGTTAGGGAAAGAAAGTGCCTGGGGGTGGTATAAGTGAAGCCAGGCCTCCTAAGCAGAGACACCTGTAGGTACCTTATTTATTTGTTTAAATGTGCAACGTTGAAACCATAAAGCCTACTACCTACAGAGACTTTCCTGTATAAACTCTATTCATTTAAAAAATAATGGACCATTATATACCACTGGACTGGTTGTGGTAAAGACTTTCTTGTAAACAAACATTTACCAGCCCCAGAGGGAAATGGACTAACCTCTGGAGAGACGTCTTTTGGACTCTTTTTGAATTTATTGGTTTTTGTAATTTTTATTTTTAAGACTTTGTACATACCTGAAAATTTTATTCCTGTTATGTTGTTGAAAAATTGCCACAGTCCCGGAGTACTGTCTTTCACTAAAGGGGTATGTGGCACCCCAGTATCCCTGTGCAACAGTGTCACTGCTATTAGGTGTCACCAGAGAGCAGTAAAGGGTGTTACACTCAGGCAACACATAAACAACACCAACACCTCCCAGCCAGAAGGGGGAGACCAAGCCCGACTTCAGGGTGAGCTCCCCTATATATTCTGGTCTGAGGGGCAACAGAGTAGTGCAGTTCCTGGGAGGACTGTGAAGACATCCTGGTGGATTGGAAGCTCTGAGCTCATCCCAGGATCGCTTACTAGTTCCAGGCCTAAGGCTAGGGTCTGAGGAGAGGAGAGAGAACAACACACAGGGAGGCTGAGCAGCATAGACCTGTCCCAGGAGACGAAGCGCATAAGCATGGACACCGGAGTTCGAGACTGTGCAGGTCAAAACACATCGGCAGTCAACACCGGAAAGTGTAAAATAGGAAGGGGGAACAAGAGGCGCAATAGTGCCCTATCACTCAGACACTAAGAGATGAGAGGTATATTGTCAAAACCACTCACCTATTCCAGTTGTGATGACCCACAACTGGCTTGAAGGCATATAATCAATACCGGCTACTGCAGGACCTCTACCAACCACTCGCACGTGGAAAGACTCTCAGGAAGCTGGGAAAAGGTGTGCAACAGTCCGTGCCACCGGGTACCAAAGAAATCACCTGGGATGCAGGAAGTTATTTCAAGCTTTATCTTTATTCTCCAACATGTTTCAGCGCTCCACCTGGCGCCTTCCTCAAGGATATTACAATGCACAAGTGCAGTGGGGTTTATATAGCACCTCACATGGTTAGCTGTGGGTGTGCCAGAGGGGTGTGTGATATCACAAAGTGGGCGTGGTTACAAGTTTTGGAGCCATTTTCACTAACATACCAAAACTAAACATCATTTTAATCACAAGCTGGTATCAAACATTTGTTAAAAATCGCATCATCAAAATGAGCTAAAAACATCTCAAATTTCATAACGAAAAAACATATAAAACCATTGTTGCTATCAATACTGCCAAAAAATAAAATAAAAATTGTGTGACTTTATGCTGCTGCCTTCAGGTGGGATCGAGCCTGTGTTTTTACCATTATAGGGTACCTCACTTGCATTCTAGTGGCTTGTGCCACTGTGACTGGCAGAAGTTGCTGTTGCACATAGATCTTAAGTATTGCATAATACTGTGATAAAATATCTATTTCTTTCTCTTTTCTAGGACTATCTATAATAGTGTCTATCAGTATTCTACTTATGAGGATGTAAGAGACTACAAATCCTCCAAAACAGAACAGCAAGGAAAGATTAAAACATAATCAATAAAAAAATTGCTAAAAAATGGATAAAATAAAATTCTCTACAGTGGCTTTGTTTTTCTTGTCGTTTTTCAATATGTGGTGGTGGATAAATGGTAGAGCCATAAGGCCGACATCGCAATCCCAGGGGTCAGCGTGGGTTCCATCCAATCATCTATCTGATACTCATGTAAGGTACATGTGGGTTGCAATGTGAGAGATTGATGGATAACCAATTAATAGTTTCATTATTATGGAGGGGCAAAGATTCAACTATGTATATATGTAATTCCAGTACTTATGGTCCTAAAAAAACGGGAGTGGTCAGGGGTGGGGGTCAACATTCCTGTGCTCTCGTGATGCTGTATTCATAAGATGACAGTAGAGTGCTCGTCAATATGTTAAATGTGACCTAGTGTCTCTAGTGCATGGTGTGTATCTGCAGATTATTAATAATATAAATAAATATTAAATACAACAACAAATGCAAACATAATGTAGTGATAAAAAGTGGAATAAATAATGCACAATTATCTAATCTGTGCGGATTTATAAGGAATGCCAGAAGCTGGCTTTAAGGTATTCCTCTCAACAAACAGTAGGTCACTATATATATATCATAAACATCGAATTATCGATCATTATTCCTAAGTTGAGACTGTGGAGGTGTGCTATGTGCTCATATTTAGGGACTTCACCAAAATAAATATAATTATTCAAAAACTATATTAGCTCTGAGATCACATTTAATCCATTTGGTTTGAGTGTGTTGAGTTTAAATATCCAGTATTTTTCTCTTTTTTTCAATTGCTCGAATCTATTAGGAACTAATTCAGAAATGTGGTCAATAGGTGTAATTTTGATCAACTTGATATCCCTTTTGTGGTGAGTGTCATAGTGCCATAATACTCCATGCATCCTAAAGCCATTTTTGATGTTAGACCGATGTTTATTGAGACTCTCATGAAGGGCTCTTATTGTTCTCCCCACGTATTGTTTCCCGCATGGGCATTCCATCAAGTATATAACGTATTTCGTTGTACAATTCATGTTATACTTGATTTTAAACTGTTCCTTTGATGTAGAAGATACAAAGGTATCTGTTTGCAGGATGCTCTCACAACACAGGCATGCATTGTGTGACCCTTTTTGGAGCTGTATCAATGTCTTCAGAAGGGTTTTTAGTTTTCAATCTACTAGGTGCTACTATCCCCTTTATATTCGGGGCTCTCCGGAAAGTTATGCCCGGTCTCTTGGGGATGATATTCCTCAGTATGGGGTCATTCTGTAGTATATGCCAATGTGACTGTATACAATCTCTAATTTCTCGGTGACAGTTATTGTATGTAGTAATGAAGTTCAGGGTCTTCATTCCGTCTGACTCTCTGATCTTTTTCATTTCCAGCAATGTGTCCTGTGGGATATCTCTGTTGTATTTTTGCGTGTCCTCCACTAATTTCTTAGGGTACCCTCTGTCCAAGAATCTTTTTTTCAGGGTTTCTGATTGCTGTATATAGTCGACTTCCAAGGTGCAGTTTTTCCTTATTCTCCTGAACTATTTTGAAGGAATATTTCTCAACCATCTCACATGATGGCCACTCTGGTAGTTGATATATGAATTCTTATCCATTGGTTTGAAGTAGGTCTTTGTTTGAACTTCTGTGTTGGTTGAGAAGATTGTGAGATCCAGAAAATTTATAAGATTTTCATGTATCATGGGGTCTAAAGTTATTCCCCATGTGTTGCTGTTGATTTCTGTCACATAATCATCAAAATCTCCCTGCTCTGTGTCCCATATCAGGAACAGATCATCTATATATCTCTTATACAGTATGATGCCATTTTTCTGTGTATTGTTGTAAATATGAATATATTCGAAAAGCCCCATGAACAAATTTGCATAGGAACATGCAGTTTTTGACCCCATGGCTGTACCATGCTTCTGATGGTACAATTTGTTATCGAACATGAAGTAATTATTATACAAAATGAATCTGAGTCCATCCAAAATAAATTTCATGGTCCCTGTATCCATCTGTGTGTCTTTATTGAGGTAATATTCGGCACAAATGAGCCCTATTTCATGGCTTATGTTCGTATATAACGAATTGACATCCATTGTAGCTAATCTGTATGTGTTCTTCCATGTTAGACCCTTTAGGGTTGTTATAAGATCTGTTGAATCCTTAGTGTAGCTATCTAATTTTGTAACATACTTCTGTAATTTGGAATCAATTAGGGCTGCCAGATTACTTGTCAAGGAGTCTATCCCAGAGATAATGGGCCTTCCTGGTGGTTCTGTAAGACTTTTGTGAATCTTTGGCAGATGATGCCAAAAAGGGAACTGGTGGTTGTCTTTTCGTGAGGAATTTTTTGATATCAGTAGTAATAATATGTTCTTCGTGTGCTGTGTCAATAAGCTGATTGTAAAGTATTAGAAGTGTCGGATGAGGGTCCTCATCTACTTGTCTATAGAATTTCTCATCTGAGAGTAGTCTCAATGCCTCATTTTTGTAATCGATGCTGTCTTGGATCACAATTCCCCCTCCCTTGTCAGCTGCACGAATTACTATTTCAGTATTTTCTCTCAGGGTTTTCAACGCTTCTTCTTCTTTCTTAGTGAGGTTTCTTTTGTTCCGAACGTTTTTACTATTAGTTCCATTGCTCTTAATAAGTATTTCTGTTTTAAGGTCGTTCAATAATAGGTCCTGGAAGGTCTCCAGGAAATGTCCTCTGCTTTCTAGTGGATAGAAGTTGGATTTTGCTCTAAATTTTTTGATGGATGGGGTCATGTCATCGTTTTCTCTTTCAGGTTGCAGGGAAAAATGCCTTTTTAATGTCAGTTTCCTTATGAATTGATGCACATCTATAAAGAGTTGAAAGTCATTTGGTCTACTGGTAGGACAAAATAGTAGTCCTTTTTCAAGTACTTCTGATTCCTCCTTGGATAAAACATATTTGGACAGGTTGATAATATTGCTGTTCTCCCCCTTCTTCCGTTTTAATCTCGGAAGCTGATCCTTACTTTTTTTCTGGATTCCTCTCCCTCTTTTCCCTCTTCTTTTTTTCTTTTTCCAGTATTCGGACTGAAAAATTTCGTAATGTCCTGACTTGTCCCTCTGACTGTGGCTAAAAAAGGCACAACCCCATTATTCTTATTCTTTGAATTGTCTAGGATCACTCTATGTATGTCAACCTTTTGTTTGATTATATTCTTGCCTGGTTTGTTATGGTTATCAATAAGTTCTATACGGTTTTGGACATTAGTTGTGTCATCCACTTTCTCTTCAATGTCGGCTATCTCCATAAGGTTGATCTCTTTCATTTGATTGCATGGTTTCTCATTATTCGATTTTTCATTCCCATGCAGAGTGATTGGCTCAAGGGGTTTTTCTCTATTTATTTTTTCTATTAGTTCTTTTATCTTTCTAAGGTGTTCACCATCATTAGTTATGGATGTGCAAGAAGTCATAATTTCCTCAGGACTATGACTTATTTGTGTGCAATCTTGTTTTTTTGGGGATGGATTTTTATGGATTTCTGCCACTACAGTTATTTGGTTGCCTTTTTTGTTGCGTGCTAGATCTATTGCTGTTCCATTGTTTAGGTCATTAATTTTTGTTATATCCACTGCGCCATTTTCATCAAAAATCTCATCCGAGAAGATGCTAGGTATTTCATCTTCATCAATCTCTATATCTTCTATCGTTTCTGTTTCCACTATTGTGGTCTTAATACTGCTATTTGTCTTTGTCCCTATTCCTGTGTCTAGATTAGCAGGTTGGATGTTTATAGTCATTTTGTCAGGTAACACCTGTATCCTATTTTTGACCTGTGTGGTAATAGTTCCTCTGTCCGAATCACTGGCTTTGATAGTGGTAGGTTCATTATTATTATTGTTTCTATTAGTACCCTTTGTCTCATAGTTTTTATGTCTCCTGGAGCTATTAGAGAAACTCCTTGTTCTCTGCTCCTTAGATCCCAAAGGGGTTCTGTTAGGTGTTCGGTTCCTCCTATACATATTGTTTTCCGCCCCTAGTTCTTTTTGGGCGTAATCCTGTCTGTCTCTGTTCAGTTTTCTACTCTTTCTCATGATGGTATCGTGTTCTATCTGTGCTAAATTGGTGCTTATACTTGCATAAATCCTTTTAAATTCAGGACAGGTGTGGAATCTATTTAAGTTGTCACTTATTAAGTTTATCTCTTCAGTTGCTGCATCAGCTAACTTAGCTCTTTTATCATACAATATACTTAACAGAGTATTCATACATTTATTAAGTACGAACTTCCAATTATTTGAAAACACATCATCATCCGGAAAAGGGGAATTAAGAACCAGTCTTAAGCCCCTAGGGCAAATGTCCTCCTCAATATATATCGCTAAAAAGCGTGCATCAACTCCGTATTGAACCTCTCTTTTAACCTTGCTGTTCTGTTTTGGAGGATTTGTAGTCTCTTACATCCTCATAAGTAGAATACTGATAGACACCATTATAGATAGTCCTAGAAAAGAGAAAGAAATAGATATTTTATCACAGTATTATGCAATACTTAAGATCTATGTGCAACAGCAACTTCTGCCAGTCACAGTGGCACAAGCCACTAGAATGCAAGTGAGGTACCCTATAATGGTAAAAACACAGGTTCGATCCCACCTGAAGGCAGCAGTATAAAGTCACACAATTTTTATTTTATTTTTTGGCAGTATTGATAGCAACAATGGTTTTATATGTTTTTTCGTTATGAAATTTGAGATGGTTTTAGCTCATTTTGATGATGCGATTTTTAACAAATGTTTGATACCAGCTTGTGATTAAAATGATGTTTAGTTTTGGTATGTTAGTGAAAATGGCTCCAAAACTTGTAACCACGCCCACTTTGTGATATCACACACCCCTCTGGCACACCCACAGCTAACCATGTGAGGTGCTATATAAACCCCACTGCACTTGTGCGTTGTACTATCCCTGAGGAAGGCGCCAGGTGGAGCGCTGAAACATGTTGGAGAATAAAGATAAAGCTTGAAATAACTTCCTGCATCCCAGGTGATTTCTTTGGTACCCGGTGGCGCGGACTGTTACACACCTTTTCCCAGCTTCCTGAGAACACCGGAAAGTGGGGAACTCCAGATTCTCCAGGTAAACAGTGCTAGGAACACAGCAACGCATAGACTCCAGAAACGCTCACACCCCGCTGCAGGGTAAGAAGTGAAGGACTCGAGTTGCCTGTTATACTAGCGCACAAAGTACAGAGACAGGGCCGGCAGCCTAAGCTGAAGCAACTGCAGGGCCACTACACCAGCGCAGTGAGGAAGCCAATACGACCCGGCCAATACGCCCCAAAACCTGCTCTCTAAACAGCCCGGGACAGCTCATACCATCTGTTTAACTTCCAGTAAACAGACTAAGAAACGGCTATCAGGCGTCTGTGTGTGTTACTTGCGTCTACTAACCTGTGTCCTGCAACGGAACCTTGTACCAGGAGAGTCGCCGACCAACAGCACTGTGGAGAGCTGCAGCAGCAAATGTTGCAACTGAATTCCACCTGGAGAGCCACATCCTGTCAGCCCTGCACACTGACTGGAGAAGCTGCAGCATTAAAGTAAATGACTGTGCGCTTCAATAAACCCCATTCCACACTACCACTCCTGCCCTGGGGACTACCAGCCCTACCCGGAGAGGGCTTACCATCCTCGCTGCCCCAAGTCACCGTCCCCAGCAGGAATCAGGCAGCGGTGGTTCCATTAACCACATACTCTGGGTGGCGTCACAACAAATAATCCCCTGTAAATATCCCCTTTTTCAACTGACACCCAGACCACGGGACCGGGTCACGATTACCGTGATACCCCAGAGAGACAGCACTGGCCTGGCTCCTGAGTACCCCTCGGCCTGTGGGCGCCTCACACTCACTCCCCATAAAATGATTATGCATGTCACATCACAGCACAGGAGATCAGTGTGTGTGTGTGGGGGGGGGGGGGGTTGTATTCTCCTCTCTGCTCTGTGTCTGCAGTCAGGAAAGAGGTAAAAAAGGATAAATAGGGAGCGCACATAGGGCGTTATCGTCTTAATAAATTGTCCAGTACCCCCAATCGGTGTGACTCACCTGCAATGGTTGTGAGAGCCACAACAAACAGAGAGCCTGGTAATGGTTGCTGCAGGAGCCCACTGAAGATAAATGATTTCCTGGTAATGGTCGCTGCAGAAGATAAATGAAAGGAAAGAGGTGAAATACAACACAGAAACTGTCACAGCAGGATGCCTGCTTACAGATACAGGTGGAGTCTAGATACGAAAAGGCAGACGTGCAATCTCTCTCTCCCTGTGTCCTCAACAGAATAGATCTCATAAAAGTGAAACCATAGTGCCTATAGAGCTGAGGGAGGAGGGAGGAGAGAGCTGGAGAAAAGGCTTGCATAATTACATGACAGTTTATACAGCACAGGACTAATCGTCTCTGCCTATAATGGGACAGGACTAATGCAGCAGATCTCTGTAGGGTCTGACAATGGTGATAACATGGAAACTAAAAACAGTACAATAATGATTTTACATGTTTTTAAAAGGTCTGCTCAGGCACTATTCAAGGGTAATATTAGTATCATACTAAAAAATGACCTGACAGTGTCCCTTTAAGGCAGAATGTCTTTCAGTCTCTAGCTCCTCCTTCCTTTATCCTCACCATACATATTTAAAAGCTCCACCTGTCATCTCCTATCTCATTGTTAGTAAAATCTGCAGTCACTAAAGATCAATTTTACAGATTTTACCCTTGAATTTAGAATGAAAGATCAATTTAGGAGGAGAAAGAAGCTGATTTGTCTGATAAGATTCATTACAAAGTTGTTTGTTTTAATGTGTGTTGTTGATGTATATGTATGAGGACGGATGCTCTTTAAATTGAATTATGATAATCATTGATGTGACTGACAGAGGGTATGGATAATAAGAAAGTCTACTCTAGATGCAGTGTACAGGAGACTATAGTAGCATCAGTCTATGCGAAGGAGACCAGAGTTCCTTTTTACATCAGCCATGACTTGTTAGTTTAGTTATCTGACTTGTGGCTCATTTTATACCAAATGTCTGGTCTAGTACTTTGGATTCCTACAAGTCACATATTATTCCTCATTATTACGTGTCTTTCCTACATCCTATCGTCTTTGGTGGAGCGAGCTGTTTTGTATATAATGCCCACTAGAACAAAAGTAATATGAAGGCCTAAGAGGCATGGACAATCTATAATCTTAGGACTGATAAAAGGCAGCTGGTAAAACAGGAAATGTGAATCTCCACTCACAATGCACATTAGAGGACCGCCTGATCATGGCCAAAGTAAACAGCTTTCTGCTTGTATTAGGCTGCCTTCACACTTGCAGATGGATCTGCAGCGTTTTGCAGATGCATCTGCAAGTGTGAGCATGCTGACCGCGGCCCCTATGTTTATAATAGGGCGCACGCGGTGTGAAAGCTCTCATTCACTCCTATATGTGTACTGTCAGCAGGCGTATGCCTGCTTACAGATCACACTCTCCCGCCCGCAGCATGGACGCTACATCTCGCGTCCACAGTGCGGACGGGAGTGTGTGATCTGTCAGCAGGCATACGCCTGCTGACAGTACACATATAGGAGTGAATGAGAGCTTTCACACCGCGTGCGCCCTATTATAAACATAGGGGCCGCGGTCAGCATGCTCACACTTGCAGATGCATCTGCAAAACGCTGCAGATCCATCTGCAAGTGTGAAGCCAGCCTTAAGCAGTGGGAATGTTTCAAGCTGCAAAGCAAAGTAATAAAACCAGTGGCTAATAATACAAAATATATGGTGCATCTGGGGAGATAGTGTTTATCACTGTAGGGCCCTCCTGTTACAGGACGACCTGTAGGCCAGGCAATGATCCCTGGGAAACAAGGTATGCAAATTAGGCCAAACATTGACAGAAAGTAGCTGTCTATAAAAAGTGGCACTAGAGAGGTAGCCGTCATTCTCCTGAAAAGGGTTAATTTTGCACTCTTTTCCCTGCCTATGTCGGCAATTCCACCTTTTTCACCCCTCCAATCTCCAGTCACTTGTCTGTTGCCTGTTGAATTATGGTGATCTTTTAAAAAGTTGCTGTAGTGTAGCATATAAAGCATTGCTTGCTTTTTCTATCATTTATACTCATTTTATACAATATATGAGTATTTTAGAAAACTGTTGTCCATACTGGGCTGTGTCTCAATGTACTTTATTTTTGCATCTTATGACTCCCTCTTGTGGAAGGTGTCTTTATCAATTTGGAGAATACTAGTTTGGCTAAGAATCCTTAGTTGCATGGCTTATTAGAGGGTTTACTATTCCCTATAGGGGTACAAGAAATCCAATCATTTGCATGTTTGTGTAGTTTGGTGATGGTATATATGTAGTTATTAGAACACATAGTAACCTACATTTTATATAGGTGTTTATAACTTTCTTAAAGGTTTTGTCCACTATTGGATAACACCAGCGTACTCCTTTTTGGATTCCAATTAAAATAATAAGAATGTATATATTCACCTCTGTCAGTGGCATAGTTCCAGGGATGTTGGTGCTGTTGTTCCTGGAAAGTGAGAGTTACTTGCCAACTGCAGGAAATGATTGCCTAGTGTTTGGCGGCAGATCAACAATACTCCGCCAGCGTGGCGTCCACTCTGCATGATGATGAGCGGTCGCTCTTTGGTTGCAGCCTGTATGTGACATAACATGTCATCAATTCAGAAAAATAAAAAATTCTGGTTATACCTAATACCTAATATTCCCTTGGAAAAGTGCATATCAATTTCTTGTTCCCTATCCCAATAGTATCAGTTCAAATCTATATTATCTTACTTCAACTATATACAGAAATCACGTTTATTACATATTATACATAAATGCATATATGATGCATTAAACATTTGGATATTTTACAAACAAATGTTTCACATCCACCTACATACAGGTCGATTTAGTGATGTAGGTTAAGGTAGGATAAATCTCGATTTTCTATGTAAAGATGAAAAAATGGAGATAAAGGAGAAAAAAAGAGGAAAAGTATACTATACATGAAGTGAGAAGTAAACTTTCACAATAATCTCTTGAAAAATAATAATATATGTTCAACCGATTTAGATACCGTATATACTCGTGTATAAGCCGAGTTTTTCAGCCCAAAAATTGGGCTGAAAAGTCTACCCCTCGGCTTATACACGGGTCATATACGGTATGTGATGTGGTGGGGGCTGTGGAGGCTGCAGGAGGCGGGGGGAGGCTGCTGTATGAGCGGCCCCGTCACGTGGGGCCGCTCATTAAATATGCACTGCATCCCCCTGTCAATCAGCGGCAGGGGGATGCAGTGCATATGGCCCCCAAACGCTGCCACTCGGCCCCCCCTCTGTGTTAGGGCCCCCCCGCTGCTGTAAGGGCCCCAGCGCTGCTTATCTTACCATCCGGTATTCTGATCAGCGCTGCTCCTCGCTGGTCCCGTCTCCTCTCCGTCCTCGCGGCTTCCGGGATCCCCGGCCGTCGCAGGTATGACGTCATACCTGCGACGGCCGGGATCCCGGAAGCCGCGAGGACGGAGAGGAGACGGGACCAGCGAGGAGCAGCGCTGATCAGAATACCGGATGGTAAGTTAAGCAGCAGGGGGGCGAGTGCCAGCATTTGGGGGCAGCAGTGTACCCCTGGGGGCGGCTATATACCCCTGGGGGCAGCTGTGTACCCCTGGGGGCAGCTGTATACCCCTGGGGACGGCTGTGTACCCCTGGGGGCTGCTATATACCCCTGGGGGCGGCTATATACCCCTGGGGGCTGCTATATACCCCTGGGGGCGGCTGTGTACCCCTGGGGGCTGCTATATACCCCTGGGGGCAGCTGTGTACCCCTGGGGGCGGCTGTGTACCCCTGGGGGCGGCTATATACCCCTGGGGGCGGCTATATACCCCTGGGGGTGGCTATATACCCCTGGGGGCTGCTATATACCCCTGGGGGCGGCTGTGTACCCCTGGGGGCTGCTATATACCCCTGGGGGCAGCTGTGTACCCCTGGGGGCAGCTGTGTACCCCTGGGGACGGCTGTGTACCCCTGGGGACGGCTGTGTACCCCTGGGGGCTGCTATATACCCCTGGGGGCATCTGTGTACCCCTGGGGACGGCTGTGTACCCCTGGGGACGGCTGTGTACCCCTGGGGGCTGCTATATACCCCTGGGGGCGGCTGTGTACCCCTGGGGGCAGCTATATACCCCTGGGGGCGGCTATATACCCCTGGGGATGGCTGTGTACCCCTGGGGGCGGCTATGTACCCCTGGGGGCGGCTATGTACCCCTGGGGTGGCTATGTACCCCTGGGGGTGGCTGTGTACCCCTGGGGGCTGCTATATACCCCTGGGGGCGGCTGTGTACCCCTGGGGGCTGCTATATACCCCTGGGGGCGGCTGTGTACCCTGGGGGCTGCTATATACCCCTGGGGGCGGCTGTGTACCCCTGGGGGCTGCTATATACCCCTGGGGGCAGCTGTGTACCCCTGGGGGCTGCTATATACCCCTGGGGATGGCTGTGTACCCCTGGGGCTGCTATATACCCCTGGGGGCTGCTATATACCCCTGGGGGCGGCTATATACCCCTGGGGGCTGCTGTGTACCCCTGGGGGCTGCTGTGTACCCCTGGGGGCTGCTGTGTACCCCTGGGGGCGGCTGTGTACCCCTGGGGGCTGCTGTGTACCCCTGGGGGCGGCTGTGTACCGCTGGGGCTGCTGTGTACTGCTGGGGCTGCTGTATGCCCCCGGAGGCTGCTGTACACCCTGGGGCTGCTGTATATACTGCTGGGGCCTGTATACTACTGGGGCTGCTGTATATACTGGTAGGGTCTGCATATACCACTGGGAAGGCTGCTGTATACCGCTGTATACCACTGGGGCCTGTATATGCCACTGGGGAGGCTGCTGTATTCTACCACTGGGGGGCCTGTATACCTGTGCTGGGGTCCACCCTCGGCTTATACACGAGTCAATAGATTTTCCCAGGTTTTGGGGGCAAAAGTAGGGGGGTCGGCTTATACACGGGTCGGCTTATACACGAGTATATACGGTATATCAAAGGTAAAAGACCTGTGATTTATAGTTCTTTTTATCCCATTATAATTCTTTTCACACATTTAGTAAGTGTTATATTAGTCCCATTGTCATGTGTTGTAAGCTCTCCCTACTTAAGTTTAATTTCACTTTAGCTTATATTATTAATTTCTAATAATTAAGTTTACTTTATATGTACTTTAACCATTCCATCTCTGTACTTGGCCGCATTTATGTTTCCTTCAATTGTAACCAGTCATCCTGTCCATGCAGCTGAAAAACACTCCATAGCCTGATTCTGCCACCATGTTTCACTGTTGGGATTGTATTGTGCACTTGATAAGCAGTGCCTGGTTTTCTCCACACATATGAGGCGGTCGACAGGGTAGGGGGTATTCGGTTCCCAGGACAGGACGACTGCTTCAATGGGGGATCATGGCTGGTCAGTTCCTGATTCCGTGCCCTGGACCCTCAGTGGCGGGGATTAGGGGAATGGTGATGAGGATGGGGGTAGTAGTGTTGTGATGCCACCTGTGGTTCCTGGTAACTGTGGTTACCAGCGCTGCGGCCGGCCGCTTAGGTGATGGTGGTCCAGTTCAGTGTAGTACAGCTCCCCACAGGGGGAGCTTTACCTCAGGGCAGCGAGGGTTGATGAGGGGAGTCATAGTAACGGTTTGCGGAGGACGCTGTGGGCAGCGGCGGGGAAGCAGACTCACACACACAATAGTGTTTGTTTCGGTACCTTTTACTGATGTCTGGTAACAGGTAGAGTCCAAGAGGGGTACCAGGTTCTCGGTGCAATTTGGGTTTTTCACTTTGAGAGTTTTGAGGCCTCCTCTGCTACTGTGTACGGTGGTTTGGGGTAAGTCCTGCCTATAACTGAACTCGCCGCTTCCTTCCCTCTCAGGGCTTTACTCTTTAACTGACAAGGAAGGCCTTCTATGGGGTCCTTACCCTCCTCTTGGGCCCCTGGTCCTGTGCTTGGTCAGGTTTGTGTCTCTCTATTAAGTTAGTACCTCAGGGGAATAGATCCTCCCCGGTTTTTCCGGCTTTTTTCCACTTCAGTGTATGTTCTGCAGGTTCGGACTCCGGTGTCCGGGTGAGCTAAAGGGATCCTAGATCTGGTCCCTTGTTATGACCCACTGCTCCTTCCACTGGCCTCCGTCCTCTCTCTGGGGTGCTCCACAATGGGTCAGTCTCCCTTGGTTCTGGGCCTTGCTTTGCCCAGCAACTGGGTCTTTCCAGCACCTTGTCTAGTCTGCTTCACTGGACTAAACTGCTCTCTTCACTGCTCAGAGCAGACTAACTGACTCCTCCCCTCAGCCCTGGATCCTTATAAGGGAACTTGCTTAAAGCTGCAAGTAGAGCTCCCCCTCCAGGTCTGGGGTGGAAGGTGTTGTGTGCTGTGTGTACCAAAGTGTAAATCTCTCCTTGCACCGGATGGATCCTGTGGCAATCCCCAGCAGGGGTGCCACACATACCACTTAGAATTATCACGTAAAAGTTCTATCTTCATCTCATCAGAACAGAGAATCTTATTCCTCAAAGTCTGGGAGTCCTTCATGTGTTTTTTGTAACAAACTCTATGCAGGCTTTCATATGTCTTACACTGAGGAGAGGCTTCCGTCAGGCCACTCTGCCACAAAGGCCCGACTGGTGGAGGGTTGCAGTGATTGTTGACTTTGTGGAACTTTCTCCCATCTCCCTACTGCATCTTTGGAGCTCTGCAGCAGTGATCTTGTGGTTATTCTTTACCTCTCTCACCAAGGCTCTTATCCCATGATTGCTCAGTTTGGCTGAACGGCTAGGTCTAGGAAGACTTTTGGTGGTCATAAACTTCTTCCATTTAAGGATTAAGGAGGCCACGGTGCTCTTAGGAACCTTGAGTACTGCAGAAATTCTTTTGCGACTTTGGCTAGGTCTATGCCTTGCCACAATCTGTGTCTGAGCTCCTTGGGTAGTTCCTTTGATCTCATGATTCTCATTTGGTCTGGCATGCACTGTAAGCTGTGAGGTCTTATATAGACAGGTGTGTGCCTTTCCAAATCAAGTCTTATCAGTTTAGTTAAACACAGCTGGACTCCAATGGAGGAGTAGAACCATGTCAAGTAGGATCACAAGGTAATGGACAGCATGTGACTTAAATTTCTATATTTCTGTTTTTTCAGTCAAGATGGTGTGCAGAGTGTTCATTAATGAGAAAAAAAATAATGTTTTTTACATTTACTAAATGGCTGCAATGAAACAAAGAGTGAAAAATGTAAAGGGGTCTGAATGCTTTCCATACCCACTGTACTTGTTATTTTTTCTTTAGAAAAATACATATATGATCATATTTTCTCAGCTTACTTTATATTTTTATTTTTTATCTTTTATACATTTTTTTACATACACTATCATTCAAAAGTTTGGGGTCACACAGACAATTTTGTGTTTTCCATGAAAACTCATACTTTTATTTATCAAAGGAGTAACAAAATGAATATAAAATATAGTCCAGACATTGATAAGGTTAGAAATAATGATTTTTATTTTAAATAATAATTTTCTCTTTCCAACTTGCTTTTGTCAAAGCATGCTCTCTTGCAGCATTATCAGCATCAGCATGACGTTGCAAAATGGAGTGATAGCCTTCCTTATTGAAGATCCTTTTACCTTGTACAAATCTCCTACTTTACCAGCACCAAAGCAACCCCAGACCATCCAATTACCTTCACCGTTCTTGACAGATGGCAGTCTTCCAGCATCTTTTCAGTTGTTCTGTGTCACACAAATGTTGTTCTGTGTGATCCAAACACCTCAAACTATGATTTGTCTGTCCATAAAAGTTTTTTCCAATCTTCCTCTGTCCAATGTCTGTATTCTTTTACCTATATTAATCTTCTCCAATTATTAGCCAGTCTCAGATATGGCTTTTGCTTTGCCACTCTGCCCTGAAGGCCAGCATCCTGGAGTCTCCTCATCACTGCAGATGTTGACAGTGGCATTTTGCGGGTACTATTTAATGAAGCTGCCAGTTGAGGAGCTGTGAGGTGTCGATTTCTCATACTAGAGGCTCTAATGAACTTGTCTTGTTGCTCAGTTGTGCAGTGGGGCCTCCCACTTCTCTTTCTACTCTTGTTAGAGCCTATTTGTCCTCTCCTCTGAAGGGAGTAGTATACACCGTTGTAGGAAATCTTTAGTTTCTTGGCAATATCTCACATGGAATATCCTTCATTTCTAAAAACAAGAATAGACTGTCGAGTTTCACATGAAAGTTCTCTTTTTCTGGCCATTTTGAGAATTTCATAGAACAAACAAATGTAATGCTCCAGATTCTCAACTAGCTCAAAGGAAGGTCAATTTTATAGCTTCTCTAATCAGCCAAACCGTTTTCAGTTGTGCAAACATATTTGTACAAGGGTTTTCTAGGGTTTCCTACACATCCATTAGCCTTCTTACACAGTTAACAAACTCAATATACCATTAAAACACTGGAGTGGTGGTTGTTGTAAATGGGCCTCTATACACCTATGTAGATATTGCAATAAAAACCAGACGTTTGCAGATACAGTAGTCATGTAGTACATTAACAACGTACAGAGTGTATTTCTGATTCATTTAATGTTAGCATTATTGAAAAAAAAGTGCTTTTCTTTCAAAAATAAGGAAATTTCTAACTGACTCCAAACTTTTGAATGGCAGTGTAAAAATATTATTGTTTGTATTTTTTGCTCTGAGGAGCCCTTGTGAGGGATTATGAGAGGGGGTGGCGCTGCAACACCTGTAGCAGAAGCAGAGGAGGAGGACCTGAGCATGGAGGACAGCAGCTCTCCACTCTTGGGTTCTCCTCAAGTGGCGGCACCAGCATATCAATGCATAAATTAGTTTAATAATTCTCAGCTGCTCTGGTTTTTGTCTACTATGAGCAACTGCCTGAATTTAGAGAGATTGGAAGATTTATTAATCTTGACCTGTATAACAGGTAGAGAACACAGAAGAAAATTCAGCTACATAGAAATATATTGTAAATAGAAATGTATCTCTGTGTCCCTAAATGTAAAGAAAAAGTCAGATTTTTTTGTTTCTATAAAACTACTATAAAATAATGAGAAATAATCACAAAAATGACTTGCTTTTTAACCCCTTCCCCCTAGCCTGTTTTGACTTTAATGACCAGGCCATTCTTTGCAATTCTGACCAGTGTCACTTTATGAGGTTATAACTCTGGAACACTTCAATGGTTTATAGTGATTTTGGGATTGTTTTTCATGGCATATTGGACTTCATGGTAGTGGTAAATTAAGGTCGATAATTTTTTAGTTTCTTTTTGAAAAAAATGGAATTTTGGTAAAAATGTAGCAATTTTCAAACTGAATTTTTATACCATTAAAACAGAGAGTAATGTAACACAAAATAACATTTCCCACATGTCTACTTTACATCAGCACAATTTTGTAAACAAAATTTATTTTCGTTAGGAAATTAGAAGGGTTTAAAATTTTATCAGCAATTTCTCATTTTTCCAACAAAATTTACAAAGCCACTTTTTTAAGGACCACATCTCATTTGAAGTGACTTTCAGGGCCTACATGACATAAAACACCCAAAAGTGACACCATTCCAAAAACTGCACCACTCAAGCTACTGAAAACCACAGTCAAGAAGTTTATTAACCCTTCAGGTGCTTCACAGAAACTTAAGCAATCTGAAAGGAAAAAATGAAAATTTTACATTTTACAACAAAAATGTTACTTTAATAAAAACCTACAAATTAGACCTAAAAGGTCAAAGGAATGGAATATCAAATATAAACACATATATGCAGGGGCATACTCTATTCTTATACAATTGTAAGAAAAAGAGAGCCACTGACAACCAATCCAAATGCTAGAAAAATTTTTATTAATTAGATACTTTAACACATTCAGAACAGATCATAAATATATTTGGTGATAGAAAAGACAAAAAGGCAAAAAACCCCATTAAAAACAACAAATCTGATCACCATGCAAGAAAAGGGGCACTCAAAATACTGACTCACTAGCAACATCCCATTGAGAACTTAGTATGGGAAACTGGAAAATCTAAACAAATATTATGACCATAAGCATGGTATGCGATGGTACTAACAAGACAGAGAGATCACTATAGCAGGTGTCAATCCACAACCCTGAACTAAGGGGACCAACAGTACAATTGAGGTCAAAGCTGCATTAATGATTAATCTGGTTACCTTGTGACATAGTGAGTCAGCAGATCGTGCGCCCCTTGCCTCAACACGTGTTTCTCCCGTCCAGGCTTCGTCAGGAGGCTATCATATAATGGTAAAATGTTCCCCTAAATAGTCCCCACACAGGTGAATCAGGTCAGTCATTGATGCAGCCCCAATAGAACGCTGCATAACATGAACATGGCCAATATGTCCCGGAAGTCCCGCCCCAGGGGAAGAGAAGCCTTCTCTGATTGCGCCTAATAGCGCTTGATGGACAGAGATCCAAATGATCTCTGACAGCTGCGGGCACAAACGTGGCGCTCTCCGGGCATGATGGGAGCCGCGCCACCAGGCTCCGACCGAGCGCGCACCGGAAGTGACGCGGCGGAGGAACAACGTCATCCGCCACGTCACCACGGCAACGCGCAAGGACAGAGCTCGCGACACGGCACACAGAGCATGCGCCGAGAGCGCGCAGCCCCACAGCGTACTGTTGCTATAGGAACTGGGCAGGGTACAAGCCAGGCAAGAGCCATGTAAAAAAAATTCCAAATCGTTGCATACATTATCTAGACCTCAACAGGGTAAGTAGAACTAGATCATACTGTCTGCTAGGGAAGAAAGGCAAGCAAGTCAAAAACGTCCCTTGGCCCATAAACAAACTAGAAAGGGCCTCATATATTGCATTTTGACAACGGCAACAGGAGAAAATGGACCCTAAAATTTATTGTGCAATTTCTCCCAAGTACGCTGATACCCCATGTATGGTCAAACATCACTGTTTGAATGCACAACAGGGTACGAATAGGAAGGAGCGTTATTTGACTTTTTGAATGGAAAATTTGCTGGAATCGTTAGCTGATGCCATGTCATGTTAAAAGAGCCCCTGACAGGGGCGTAACTACAGCAGGTGCAGGGGTTGCCATCGCACCCGGGCCCTTTAGCCTAGGGGGCCCCAAAGTCCCTTTGGCCTATAAAAAAGACCAATACCATTAAAGATTTGCAATAATTGGGGGTCCCATGCAAGCTTTTGCATCGGGGCCCATGAACGTTAAGTTATGCTACTGGCCCCTGATGTGCCTAAACAGTGGAAACTCCTCACAAGTGACCCCATTTTGCAAGCTAGACCCCCTAAGGAATTTATTTAGATTGCTGGTAGCATTTTGAACACATTGAGCTGTGAAATTGAAAAAGTATGTTTTTTTCTCAAAAATGTCCTTAAAGGCTCAATTTTTTAATTTTCACAAGGGCAACAGGATTATATAGACCCCAAAATTCATTAGCTGACACTATGTCTTGTTTGGAGAGCTGCTGACAGGGGAGTAACTACAATAGGTGCAGGTGTTACAATCGCACCTGTGCCCTGGAATGTAGAGGGCCCCAAAAGTCCCTTTGGCCTATACAAAAAGACTAATGCTTTTACATATTTCCAAAAATTTGGGGCCCTATTGGAGATTTCTCATCCAGTGATCTTCAAGGTATGCAACTGGCTCTTTATTTGCCTAAACTGTGGAAAAAAAGCAAAACACATTTTTCCATTTTTTTAGCTTCAATACTCTGAATTTCACAAGGGTAATGGGATAAACTGGAACTCAAAAATCGTTGGGGAATTTGTCCTACATATGCTGATATCTCATATGTGGTGGAAAACCACTGTTTGGGCACTCGGTAGATCTTGGAAGGGAAGGAGTGACATTTGACGTATCAAGCTGAAAATTAGCTAGAATCATTAGCTAACACCATGTAGCATTTGGAGAGCCCTTGACATGTCTACACAGTGGAAACCCCCCCAAGTGACCCATTTTGGAAACTAGATCCCCCAAGGAATTTATGTAGATGGGTGGAGAGAATTTGAGCCCCCCAGGTGCTTTATATGTTGAGCCGTTAAAATTAAAACTTTTTTTTCCACTTAAATGGTTTTTTAGCCTCAATTTTTTTTCATTTTTTATTTTCACAGGGCTAACAGGATAAAATGGAGCCCAAAATTTGTTGATCAATTTGTCCTCAGTACGCTGATACCCAATATGTGGTGGAAGACCACTGTTTGGACACATGGCAGGGCTCAGAAGGGAAGGAGTGTCATTTGACTTTTTGAATGGCAAATTGTCTGGAATCGTTAGTTGACACCATGTCTCATTTGGAGAGCACCTGATGTGCCTAAACAGTGGAAAACCCCACAAGTTACTCCCCACAGGAATCTATCTAGATGGCTGGTGAGCACATTGTACCCCCAGTTGCTTCACAGAATTTTTGAACATTGAGCCATGAAAATGAAAAAATTAATTTTTCCACAAAAATTATTCTTTTAGCCTCATTTTTTTTCATTTTCAGAGGGGCAACAGGATAAAATAGATCCCAAAATTTGTTGGCCAATTTTTCCTAATTACATCGAAACCCAATATGTGGTGGAAGACTGCTGTTTGGGTGCACGTCAGAGCTTGGAAGGGAAAAAGGGACATTTAACGATTCAAGCAGACACTTAGCTGGAATCGTTAGCTAACACCATGTCGTGTTTGGCGAGTCCATAATGTTCCTAAACAATGGAATCTCACCACAAGTGGCTCTATTTTTGAGATTAGACCCCGCAAATAATTTAACAAATATAAAACACCCAAAACACAACCAAATGTTCACAATTGCAGCGAAAAAAAAATCCCATTTTATTAATACATACCAGGATTGAACACAGGGAAGCACACAAAAGACAAACAGGAAGACACACACCGAGGAGAGCAAAAAAAAAGTACACAATATTATACCAACATATATGTATAGCAATCACAGATAGATCAGACATGTCATAAAATATGAAATGTAATTAATGCTAGTGCATCATATAAGTCTAAAAGTCTGGCATCTCCGCACAAGTGACCCCATTTTGCAAAGTAGACCCCACAAGGAATTTACCTTGATGTGTGGTGAGCACTTTGAATCCCCAGGTGCTTGACAGATTTGAATAAAGTTGAGCTATGAAATGTCACGGCTGAACAATTGAAGCAACTGGGGTTTCAAAGTGCATACCACTCATCTAAGTAAATTCTTTGGGGGTCTAGTTTCTAAAATGGGGTCACTGAGGGGAAGTTTCCACTATTTTGGCACATCAGAGGCTCACCAAACACAACAAAGCGTCAGCTAATGATTACAACCAATTTTCCATTCAAAAAGTCAAATGGTGCTCTTTCCTTTCCATGCTGTCCATCTAAACATTTTTTTCCACTACATATGGGGTATCCATATACTCAGGAGTTGAGATGAGCGAATTTTCCACAACATGTTTAACAATTTTAAATTCAGCATGAACATTGCAGTTTTAATTTGTAATCAGAAACAAGAGCTTCTTTCATAAAAATCAACGAACGCGGCTTTGATCAGACAAAAACTTTGAAAATTAAAATGGCCCTAATACTTTCCCTATGTTGGGCCAAAATACTTCCAGGAACACCCGTTGGCCGGAAACAACTCCTAACATTACAGGTAAGAGTGTTCCTGCCATTGGGTCTACCAGCTTGTATAAAGTTGTACTATTTTCTTGAGCATTACATTAATTTTTTTAAGCTTCTGGGAGTTTGCAGGTGTTTTCACAATTGTAGGATATGAATCTTGGAAACTGTGCCAGATGTGGCAGCAGCTGTGAAGTCCAGGAACCTTAACATGTCCCTTAAACATCTGTTTAATAGACCTTTATATTTTATTTTTCATTTTTTAAATATTTTTTTATAATTTTTTTTCTTCTTTTTTCGGATAGCTACCTTTATTATTGCAGAGGGTCAGCACCATGCTTGGCCACCTCTTCTACACTTATTTGCAATCAATTCAGATAAAAATAGCATATGTCCATTACTTTGCGCTAATAAGGCTCTGCAGTATTTTTGGTCACCAGCACAGGTACAGCAGGCAGGTACGGGCTGCCACCAACTCCCAGCTGCCCAGTTTTACCTGGCTGGTAATCAAAATACAAGTGACCCCTTTTTTAAAATTATTTCTTGAAATATTAAAAAAAAACGACGTGGAACTTCACTGTATTTTTCGTTACCAGCCAGGTACAATGTAATAACTAGTATGGGTAACTCAAGAATCTAATGGCGTGGGAGCAAAGACACAACTGAGACAAGGTTTTAAGGTGAAAAAGTCTGTATTTAACATCCGGAGTCCTGACATTAATCCCACCATAGAAGTGGCCACAGGAAGGATCCCTGACCTGGTTTCTCAGAGTATCTCGGTGGAAACGAGCAATCTTTTCTGGAGCACTGATGTTGTAAACAGGTTCCACAGACTGAGAAGTTTTCCTCAGGTGGGCACCCCTGCCATGATATTAGCTAATGAAGCTGATTCCTGTGGAACCGTAGGTATTGCTTCAAAGTCTGATTGGTCCGCTTTGTCTGACCATTCATCTGAGGGTGGTACAACCCCTGACAAAAATTTTGGAATCACCTGGCTTGGAGGATGTTCATTCAGTTGTTTAATTTTGTAGAAAAAGATCATCAGCAGATCATAGACATGGCATAAAACTAAAGTCATTTCAAATGGCAACTTTCTGCCTTGAAGAAACACTAAAATAAATCATGAAACAAAATGTTCTAGCCAGTAACGGTTACTTGTGTAGACAAAGCAGGGGGAAAAATTATGGAATCACTCAATTCTGAGGAAAAAATTATGAAAATACCCTGTAAATTTTCATTCCCAAAATTAACACCTGCATCAAATAAGATCTGCTCGTTAGTCTGCATCTAAAAAACAGTGATCACACCTTGGAAAGCTGTTGCACCAAGTGGACTGACATGAATCATGGCTCAAACACGAGAGATGTTGAAACAAAGAAGAGGATTATCAAACGCTTAAAAGAGGGTAAATCATCACGTAATATTGCAAAAGATCAAAACATGTAAATACACACAATGGAGTTATTGTACTGCAAATTTTATTTATTTATCTCATATATTAAAAAAGACAAAAGTGGTAATCCCACACAGGGGATCTTACTGGGGTGTACAGTTAAGGCCAATGTAATAGGACCAGAATTGTTATATCCTTATATTAATCCAAATAGTATAAGAAAACACATATTCAGGTCAAGTGTGTCATGTTGCGCTTCATTAACCTTATACTACAACTCAGACCTGTGTAATATTCCATTATGCAGTATCACCATATGGGAAGGTTATCATCCAGGGAATGAACTCCTCATTCAAGATATGAAGATGAAACCGTGGACCCCCCAATTTGGGAGACAAAAAACACCATAAAACATTCAATTCCCCACCTCAGTAGTATTGCTAGAATATGAGTATTCCCATATCTCAATGTCAAAGTTAAGTTATGTATTGCACCTACCCATATGTGTTGGAAGATGCATAACAAGGCTGTCCTGTGTGCCCAACGCCGTTTCGGTGTAACCTTCTTCAAGGGAAGCTGTTCTTAATGTCCTGTTTAGACAGAAAGCACTCCCTCTTGTTCTTTTCGCTCTGAGGTACCCCTTCTTGATACTGCGTGCGCTGTAGCCCCTACTCTTATATCTCTCACGTAGATTCTCTGCCTGTGCTTCAAAGTTCTGATTATTAGAGCAGATCCGTCTCATCCTGAGAAATTGCCCCACGGGTACAGCCCCAATGGAGGCCGGGGTGTGTGAGGACAAGGCATGCAACAGTGCATTAACGGAAGTTTCCTTTTTGTATACATCTGTTTGCAAAACCCCATCCCCACCCACCCTGATTTTGATATCCAGGAACTCCACCTCACTCTGACTCATCCCATATGTCAATTTATATTCAAGTTGTTACTATTCACGTCCGACATGAATTCACTCAGCAGAGACGTGGACCCTCGCCACAGGAGCATCAACATACTGGAACCAATGTACCACCCTTTGTGCAAGGGGGTGACATCCAAAAATGTTTTTTTTCCCACCACCTAAGAATAGGTTGGCGTCCGATGGTACGCATGCTGCCCCCATAGCGGTTCCACGCCTCTGCAGGTAAAACCCGTCCTTGAATGCAAATAGATTGTGAGCCAGAATGAAGTGGAGTAATTCCATAATTAATTCACACAGAGGCCCACCCAAGGAGCTCTCTCCCAGGAAGAGATGGACCGCTGCCAGGCCTTGATCGTGAGAGATGCACGCATATAGGGACTCAATGTCCGCAGTTACCAGCCACATATCCCCAGTTATGGAGAGACCCTCTATCTTACCCACGATATAAGACGTGTCCCTTACATATGAAGGGAGCACCTGTACCAACGGTTTCACATAGTGTTCCACAAACTTTCAAATGGGGTCACAAAGGCCCCCAATCCCTGAGACAGTTGGATGTCCTGGAGGATTGAGGGCATCTTTGTGAACCTTAAGTAACAAGTATAGAGTTTGGATCTTTGGACAGTCTACAATTAGACCTGCAAGGACTTTTTTTGTAATTATTCCCTGGTCAAAAGCTTTCTTGCTGTTAAAATTTTTTAACCGGATTATAGGCAAGTTTGGTGTATGTCTCTTGATCTTTTAGTTGACGAAAAACATCCTTTTCGAATTTGTTAACTGGTCAGATGACCACATTTTCCCCCTTGTCGGCACTTTTTATCACGATATCGTCTATCCTTTTTAATTCTTGAATAGGCTGACGTTGTTTTTTTGTGAGGTTATTCTTGGATGGATATTTCAGGATTTTTTCAAAATCCTCACAGACAAGTTTGGTAAAAATCTCTACCTGTGGACATACGGACAAGGGGGGAAATGTTCTTGACTTAGGCAATATTGAACTAGGGGGTCTCTGCTCTACCAGCTCGCTGACTGATGATAATGATTGGTCAGTATCTAACTCCTCCAGTGCTGAAAGAGCTTCAACCTCCTTTGCAGTCAATATCTTCCCCTCTGTTTTAGACTTCTGATGCAGTATGCTCAGGACTAATTTTCTCGAGAAAAGGTGAAGATCTTTTATAGCAGTGAACGAGTCAAAAGTCCCTGTTGGTGCAAAAGAAAGACCCAACTGGAGGACCTCACATTGTGTTTTAGTGAGTTTATGAGATGACAAATTTATCACCTCCAGTTGGATCCTCTTATGCTTGGAATTCTGCACTCCACTTGGAGAAATCACCTTACTCTTTCCTCTGCCCGCCTTTGGTGGTTTGGGGTTCTGAGCACCACTTCGTAGATCATTCTCTTTTCAATATTGCAAAAGATGTTGGTTGTTCACAGTCAGTTGAGTCTAAAATCTGGTCCAAATACAAACAACATGAGAAAGTTGTTAAAGGGAAACATACTGGTAGACCAAGGAAAACATCAAAGCTTCAAGACCAAAAACTTAAAGCAATATGTCTCCAAAACAGGAAATGCACAACAAAACAAATGAGGAATGAATGGGAGGAAACTGGAGTCAATGTCCGTGACCAAACTGTAAGAAACCGCCTAAAGGAAATGGGATTTACATACAGAAAAGCTAAACATAAGTCATCATTAATACCTAAACAGAAAAAAACAAGATTACAATGGGCTAAGAAAAAGCAATCGTGGACTGTGGATGACTGGATGAAAGTCATATTCAGTGATGAATCGCGACTCTGCATTGGGCATGGTGATGATGCTGGAACTTTTGTTTGGTGTCGGTCTAATGAGATTTATAAAGATGACTGCCTGAAGAGAACATGCAAATTTCCACAGTTATTGATGATATGGGGCTGCATGTCAGGTAAAGGCACTGGGGAGATGGCTGTCATCTTCAATAAATGCCCAAGATTACATTGATATTTTGTACACTTTTCTTATCCCATGAATTGAAAGGATGTTTGGGGATGATGAAATCATTTATCAAGATGATAATGCATCCTGCCATAGAGCAAAAACTGTGAAAACATTCCTTGAAAGAAGGCACATAAGGTCAATGTCATGGCCTGAAAATGGTCCGGATCTCAATCCAATTGAAAATCTTTGGTGGAAGTTGTAGAAAGTCGTCCATGACAAGGCTCCAACCTCCAGAGCTGACCTGGTAACAGCAATCAGAGAAAGTTATAGCCAGACTGATGATGAGTACTGTTTGTGCCTCAGAGACTGCAAACTGTTATAAAAGCCAGAAGTGGTGCAACAAAATACTAGTAATGTATTGGATTGTTCTTTTGTTTGTTTGTTTTTCATGATTCCATAATTTTTTCCTCTGAATTAAGTGATTCCATAATTTTTCCCCCGCTTGGTCTACAATAGTAACCATTAATGGCTAGCATATTTGTTTTTCATGCTTTCTTTTAGTGTTTCTTCAAGGCAGAGAGTTGTCATTGGAAATTACTTTAGTTTTGTGCCATGTCTGTGATCTGCTTTTTTTTACAAAATTAAACTGAATGAACATTCTCCGAGCCAGGTGATTCCAAAATTTTGCCAGGGGTTGTATGCAGAAGAAAGACAGACATTAATATTGAGTGCAGAGCAACACCACTTCCAGAATCTTGATGTGAATTGCACTCCTCGATCTGACATGATTTCATCTGGAACCCCATGCAGCCGAAAAATGTTTTAAATCACCAAGCTCACCATTTGTTTGGCTGGGGGGAGGCCAGAACATGGAATAAAATGAGTGGCTTTAGTCAGAAGTGAAGTCCATCTAGATAGACCCCCCAAGGGTGGGACGGAACAGGTAGTAGTTGAAGAAGACACGTAGGTAAAGCTCGAGGAGTCTTAAAATGTGCATATACCTTGCAAGAGAGAACATAGTCCTTAACATCCTTCAGGCAAGTCGGGCACCAGAAAAATGGGCTCAGGAACTCCTTTGTCTACTGTACCCACCTATGACCAGCCAACTTGGAGTCATGGACCAACTTGAGAGTCTGCAGTCATACGACTTCAGGGACATAGATACGTTGAGCTCAGAACCACATGCCATTCTTGAGCACAAGATCAATATCAACAGGTGGGTTAGCAAGAAATACATCACCATCATAGACATCCTTAATCTCCTTCCACAAGTCCTGGTCATGGATCACTCCAATGAAGTTGTTTGATTGAATAGTCTTGGACAAGGCACCAGGTATAGAATCTGCAGCATAGATTTGGGATAAAGCATCAGCCTTCCATTATGAGAACCTGGATGGTACGAATAACAAAATTAAATTGATTTAAGAATATATTCCAACAAGCCTGTCATGGAAAAAGACATCTAGCAGATCAGAGAAACTCTAAATTGCAATGATCTGTCAGCACTATGATCTGTTGTGCAGCTCCTTGTAGATGGTGCCTCCATTCCTTAAAAGTTGCAATAATTGCCAGCAGTTCCTTATCTCCCACGTCATAGTTCTTCTCTGCAGAGGAAAGTCTACAAGTACAGAAATCACATGGATGTAACATACCTTTTTCCCTTGTTCTTTGCAAGAGAATGGCCCCCAATGCCCAATCAGAAGCTTCCATGAAGGGATGTGCCTAGTTTGGATGGATTAAAGTGGTGCTGAGGAGAAACAGGTCTAAGTTGATCAAATGCTTCTTGAGCTTGCAATCACTCCTTAAAAGTCCTTTCCTTCTTAGTCAAGAAAGTGATAGGATGAACAATTTCTGAAAAACTTCAGCTGAAACATCTATAGAAATTGTCGAAAACGATGAAACATTGAACTTCCTTAACGTCTTTGGGTACTGGCCAATCAAGGATCACCTCAATCTTGCCGGATTCCATGTTCAGACCCTAACCTTTTACCTTTCCTTTTATGTCTTTGTTTGGCCCCTCAGCGTGCATGTTTCAAGAGGGACATGAGGAGATTGTGTGCAATGATGCACAGATATTTGAGCAGCTATGGTCAGAAGAAACCTATGGTGTGGTAAGAAACTTACTGTCTCAACAGGTGGGTTAAGATAAGACACAGTTTACATCAGGTCAGCTTAACATTACAAATCAAGAGGAGGACCAGAGTGAGGAAGTGGAAGTCAAAGTGGTAGATGATGAAGCCACTTACCCAACCTGGCAAAGTGGCATGTATAGTGAGCAACAAGCAGGAAAAGGCTGTGGGTTGGACAGAGGGAGAAGTCAGTTAGCTGTTCCCCATAGCACTCCAACGTGGTCAGGGTTAGGTGTTCCTCGGTCTTGCTTTTTTTTACTAAATGTCCAAAATACAAAAGGACAATTATTTGTATCATCTTCTGAACTAAGCTCAACAAAGGCAAGGGCACCAGCAACCGGAGCATGACCATAATGCTCAAGCACATATCAGCCAAGCACCCCACTAGGTGGTCTGAACACCTGGGTAGAAAACCTGTCTAAGGGTGAAACCACTGTCACTCCCTCTGTGCTATGTGCTTCACCATCCCTTGTGCAAAAAAGAGGCGTCAATGCCTCCTGCCCTGTACCTGTGGTTGCAGATACACAATCAACATCAGCAACCACATACACTTTCTTGTCCCTGTGCAGCGTTTAGTTGTTCTTATACCAGTGGAAAAACTCAGCTACCCACAGGCCCAGTCTGGAAATGGCTACATTTCCAGACTGCTTACTGTGGAAATGTTGCAGTTGTGGAAACTGAGTCTTTCCAAAACCTCTTGGCGGTGGTCATGCCTAGGTACTCATCCCCGGCCTCCACTATATCTCCCGGTGTGCTGTTACCGGTTTACAAAATCCCATGCCCTGACCAATGCAGTTCTGACCAACACAATTACTGGGTAGGTCCACTTTACCACAGACACAAGGACAAGTGCTTGTGGACAGGGATGATATATCTATCAGATAGCACACTGGGTGAATCTGGTGGAGACCAGAACAGAGTAAGACCCTGGGACACCAGACGTCCTACCAATGCCTAGAATTGTGGACCCAAGTTCCATCAACAACTTATAATAATGGTCGTAACCTGGAGGCGGCTCTGAAGCTTGGCAAGCCGGAATATGTTCCATGCCTTATGGGGTTCCAGTCATTGGCTGGGTGCACTTTGACGCTGTGCCCTGGTGGTTGTGGGGTTAAAATGTGGCCCATGATATGTCTCTTCCTCTCTTTCCCAAGCAACCAATTTTAAGCTGCTTGTCTGTTCAGCATGGATGGAATGAAGAGGAGGAGCGGAAGCAAAAGAGGCATGAGGAAGAGGAGATGATAGCTAGTGTTCATGCTGTTTGGGATACTGAAATGTTGCCTGTTGGTTGTCTGATACACAATGCAGAGTTCATGTGCTACTGCCTCTCCCAAAACCCTTGCATGATAAGCATTTTGACCAACACCAAATATTGGTTGTGCACACTTCTCGACCCATGCTACAAGGACAATTTTCCATCTTTCCTTCTGGGGTCAGAAAGGGCTAATAAAATACAATACCAGGAGGCCATTATTGAACAATTGCTCCAAAAATTCCCGTCAGACATCGCTGGCGGCAGAGATGCCACTTGTTTAGACAAACAAGGAGTAGAGAGTAGGGACATGCACACCAGGTCCAACCCAGGCAGGGGAACTCTATCGAAGGCCTGGTACCATTTCATTAAATCCTCCAGCAGCAAGGGCTGGCTGTGCAGAGTACTCTGACAAGGAAGCAGGAGTTGACAAAGATGATGGAGGAGTACCTAGCCAACCGTACCCAAGTCCTCCGAGATTGCTCAGTGCCATACAACTATTCAGTGTCTCCTTGTATGCCTTGGAGGTGTTGGCCTGTTCTGTCGCTGGTGTGTTGACTGAGCAGGTTTTTAGTGACACTGGGGCCAGCCAGACAGGCTGACTCTTATTAAATTTAATAACAGCTGGATTTCTCCAGACTGTGCAACTCCACCGGATGACACAGCCAAACCTAAGGTCACCAAAAACGTTCATTTTTTTATGTTGTTTTAACATGCACCCCTTCACAATACATTGGCTCTACCACTCTAAGAGTCTAAGAGTGCCCTTCTTATCAATGATAACACAATGTTTTATGAGGCCCTCCTCCCCATCTCTTCCAGTGTGTACCAGAGAGCCTCTTTATAATTTTTGTCCACCCTTGTACATAGTGCATTGGCTCTACCTTTTTAGGAGTGCCACTCCTAACCAATGGTAACACAATGTTTTATGAGGCCCTCGTCCCCATCTCTTTCAGCATCTATCAGAGACTCTTTCTAATTTTTGTCTTCCCTTGCAGATATTGCATTGACTCTACCACTCTAGAAGTACTACTCGTTACCAATGGCTAGCCTCCTTAGACATTGTGTATACTGTAGTGTACAACGGTTTTAAATGGTATAATGTCATTGTGAATAACTTGAAGTGGTTTAAAACAGGTGGGAACTGTAGTGCACAGAACTCATTTCCTATGACTTTTTAAAGTTTGAAGACTCTAGATAATGTTATTTGGCCTTGTTCTATTATATTTTTACATTAAACATACAATAACTCTATTATAAGACTTCTGTTTTATTAGGTCCTCCTCCGAATCTCTTCCAGGGTGTATCAGAGAGTCTCATTCTAACTTTTGTCTGCCATTACATATAGTGCATTGGCTCTACCAGTTTAGGAGTACCACTCATTACCAATGGTAACACATTGCTTTATGGGGCCCGCCTCACTGTCTCTTCCAGCGTGTGTTAGAGAGCCTCCTTCTAAATTTTTTATGCCCTTGCACATTGTGAAACACCAGCATTGGCACAATCAGTCCTTCAGCTGAGCACTGTACCTGTTCCCATCACCTGCATATTGCAAGTCTCAGCATTTGATTAATTGCAGGCTTTCTGTAGAGCTCACTTGACGGTTTTACTAATGAGGTTGCTCATCTATGCTGAAAGGTTTAAGAACCTTTTCACTGCTGGATAAGTATTCCATTAGCTTTTAGCTGCAATATGTAATTACCCTCTCCTTCCGCTATATTTATCCACCTCTGACCTCACTCCATTCCCATGATAGAACCTGTGTACTTACCTGCTGTAAAGCTCGCTATGGTATTGTTGTTCTGGCAACAGCAAAGCTTCTATTTGGGGATTCTCTGGAACTCTGCTAAACCTGTTTTCTTGCCTGGTTTCTTGTGTTCTTCCTTCCTCTCTGGACCCTTCACTCCCTTGGGGAGTGGGAGTCTGGGGACATCTAGGTGAGTCTTATCTAGAAGCTTGGTAAGGTTTGAGACCCAGTCATTACAATCTTGAGGACAGGGGTTAGCATAAGGTTGAATAGACAGCTGAGGTATACACTGTCCCTGCTACCACACTGTCACATATTTATTGTCTACCTCTGTATGTTTTCCCTGTTGTGGTTGTTGTGCTTTGCAACCTCACCCAGGGTTCCTTAAGAGGAACAGGAAACTCTCAATAGCATACCAGGTAGCGAAGGCCAGAGCAGTCATCTTCTAGTCTTGTGGTTAGGGCTATTCCTATCTGTGCAGGCGCTTATAGGTACTTATAGGTACAGGAACCAGCTGGGTGGAGGGTCAGCAACAGAAATAAAGTGGTATCTTACATGTGTGTGACATTATCACCGGCACGCATTTAATCTGGATTCTGTCATGGATCCCATCACAGCTCTTGCTGATTGATAGCAGACTCTGTCTCTAAACTTGAAAGATTAGAATTTTTTCATCAGCAAAAGATGTCCCTGAGTTTGGCAACCCACTATGCTGAAATAAAGATGAAACTGGCGCTTCTAGACAGGTTTTCTGTGGTATGCAACAAATTTGGCACTAGCCATAAGGATTGATAAACATCTCAGGAAGAGATCTGATAGATCTGCGATGACCGCACCCCCTGTTGCTTCCCAGTGGAAGAAGTTCCTCTGGAGTGCATTGATGAACCCATGCTGTTAAGGGGGCCCACCGTCAGACTGGGTCTTTTTCGGTTCACCACCGGATGGGGGTGTGTTTCTTCTGTGGTCTTAGGGGTCATTTTATTGGGGGTCTGTTTATCTGTACCTAAAGAAATAAAACCATCAAGAAAACCTCTTAGCCCAGGTTGTGTGGTGGGTTACGGCCTGGGAGTGTATGTTCCCTCCACATGTACATCTCAGTTTACCCTATCTGCTGAAGTAGTTTTTGGTAGTAAAACAGACTATTTCTGTCCTTTTGGATAGTGGGGCAGGAGTAAATATGATAAATTCTGAGTTTGCTTGGACCCGCGGTCTTTCTTGTAGTGTGCTGGAGAGACCCATCCCGATATTTGCTATTAACTCTGCTCCTCTCGGTCAGGCAAGTTTTACTTACGTAAAACTTATGTATGGGGACACTTCAAGGCTTTTTTTGATTGAGTCTCTTGGAAGGCATCCCTATCCCCTGTATTGGGCCATTTAGGATTGAAGGGTCCTTGTGTGAGCCTGAGTCCATGGGACTGCCTCAATGCAGGATCTCAGACTGAAGAACAGACATGGCAAATCTAAGGAGATCAATTTCTGATTTTGTAGAGCTGAGATCCTAACTCATTTCTTCTTGTCTTCTTGAAGGAAGGATGCTTGTTAATAAATACCAATAGGTATGGTTATATTTCACTTCCTTTATCAAATATAAACCCAAAGAAAATGAAGTGACTGAATTATACTAAACAATCTAACAAATTGTATTAATTAAAAATCCCTTACCGACCCATGACATAGGAGGATGTCATGGATCGAGTCCCGGTGTTTGAAGTGAGCTCCAGCGTGGAGCTCACATCAGCTGAGATGTCGGGCTTCCAGCACCAATCAGATACCGGATCTGATCAGAGCTGTGAACCCCTTGGATCCGGATCCCACCGTCAATCACTGACAGCGGGATCCAATGGTGCTGCGGCGGGGAACACGCTGTTCCCTGCCTGCACTGGAGATCCCACGATAAGATTGTGGGATCTGTGGCACTCACGTTACAGCCCGGGTCCTGACTTGACCCCGGAAGCTGTCACGGAGCACTTCCTGTGAGTGGTTGGCAAGCGCTGCTAACCACTCACAGTGTGCAATTCTGACAGATCCCGTTATGCTGTAGCTCATTGGGATCAGTCACAAGCGATCAGCCACTGCAGTGCTATGGCACTCTATGGCGCAGTGTAAAAACAAGAATTAATTAGTAAATAAAGTTTTTAAAAATATGAGAAAAAATAAGCCTAAAAGTTCAAATCACCCCTCTTTTCCCCCACTCAAAATAAAAGTATTAAAAAAAAAATACACATATTTGGTATCGCCATGTTCAGAAAC